>JBBIGA010013667.1:0-14992 GCA_037576975.1 Alestes dentex | reverse complement strand
TCTCCTCAGCATCCTTCTCCCAACACACTCAGAGTCTCTCCTCAGCATCCTTCTCCCAACACACTCAGAGTCTCCCCACAGCATCCTCCTCCCACCACACTCAGAGCCTCTCCCCAGCATCCTCCTCCCAACACACTCAGAGTCTCTCGTCAGCATCCTTCTCCCAACTCAGTAATGTGCTCTGGACTGTACCCCACCACCCCCAACCCCCCTATCCCCAATCCCTAGAACTAGAAATGTACAGAACAAATCAGGCAGGAGACCTAGATTGGGTCAGAATCAGGTTAGAAATTCACATTCAGGTTCTCAAAGTGTGCTTAAATTTTTAACTGTGCATTTTAGCTTCTCTCTATATCCTTTCTCCTTTTATTCTTAGCATACTTGTGTACCAAGCTCCTCTAGAACCACACTAGAGAGGAAAACTGGAAATAAACAATGGATCAATTAAGGAATGTACAGATTAGGGACCAATGGATGTTTACAGTTCATTTGTCAAACACAATTTACCTTTTAGCCTCACCATTTAGCTTTTCCACTGGTAAAGTCAGGTAAAACAATGCAATTTAATTATTCTTAACTGATTTACTTTTTTATGGTTTTTATAAATCAGGTTAATTTGACATTTATTGACAGTAATATTTTCATCAAAATATTAATATATGTCCATCAAAATATTAATGAAATGCTTTGTTCCTGTTTCTTTGACACCTTTGATCTCTGTATATATGAGGTGGGTTTAAACATATCTGATGTTGGTAAAATGGATTAGTAAACATGAATCTCCTCTGTTTTCCATTTGAAACTGTAAAGTGATGAATAATTCCACCTCTAGTGATTCAGACACTAATAAGCCGTCAGACATCATTTATTCAGATACCATTCACACTTAAAAGCCCCATTACTGGGAGACAAAAACACCACGTAATGTTAGCTTTGACTAGAATACAGTTATTGCCCGTACTGTACATCTGGCTGAGGGGTGATGTTTCAGTTCGCCTGTTTTCTGCAGAAGCTTCTGACTGAGAGTGTTAAAAAAGAACAAATTCAACAAATAAAACTTCAGAGTCAAACAAAAATGAATTACAACATAAGACTGACCAGTTATTTAGTAATAACAGTATTAACAGACATTTACAGTACAGCTTATTGCAGGTAAAGCCAGTTTCCAGTTGATTTTTAAGACTAACACAGGACCGAAAGACAAAAATATGCAGGTGAGGATTGCATGCATGCCAGTGGTTATGCAATAAAGTTACAGCTGCACAATATATCGCTTGTCAGTCACTATTGTTTTCGGATGTCCCCTTGGACGTTCCATCAAAACTCAATTAAATAATGCTAGTCTTGAACCTTATATTACTGATGCAGTGATGTTTTAATGTACTGTAGTCACAATATGGCACTATGACGACAATAGTAGTATCCACATCGCACAGCTTTAGTTCGTGCTGTCAAATGCATCAGAAAGAAAAAAACCTGGCCTTCAATAAACAGGGACCAGCACACACACAGTAACGGATGTAGGAAATGATTTTACGCAAGACTGCTCCCGTTTCGAAAAAGTCCTTCAGCAGCTTCAACTGCAATCACTTAAATGAGTCCTACAAACAAAGGCTTTGATTAAATGTAAACAGTGAACCCACACACTCATAGACGTGAAGCTTCTATACATACAAACTACGCAACAAAGTGAGAGCTCGTTATAACGTCGTCTTCGGTATCACTGGTCCTTCCGTGCGATGTGCCTTCAATCCTCATAAACATCAACAGATCCAGCCAAGTACATTCTTTCATAGCAACCGCTGCTAGGCTGGACAAGCTGTTTAATCCCATCACTGTATGAAGATGAGCTGGACTGTGGTCCCGTAGTTAATCCAAATTAGGCAGGTTGGAAATTAGCCTCCAGTTACTCAATGCTGTTATTATAATGGAAAACTACATTCGATCCATCCCCACAGTGTGATAATTCACACACAAAATATATTGTACCATTTCACAACAAGACTACCCAATAAAGGGTTAATGAATATTTGGTTGAAATTTGTATATTAATGGATTTTACATAGGTCACAAGAACCTTTTTCACATTCACATTCTTCACTGCTTACTGCTGCCCTTTATATATTTTTTTATTGTAATTGCTTATTTGTCATTTTTGAGGTATTTATGGCCTAATTAAAAAGCATTAATGAACTAATTTAAACCATTCATAAACTTTATATGGGTAGTTTTGTAAAGTGATGCAAAATATATATTTGAAATTATTGAGGTGGGTGCTACAGTTTCTCAGTTTCTCCAATACTTACATTTGTTGGCAGAGCATGGATAGGTGAAATCCACTCATCAGCCAATTTACACCCATGATCCACCCAGAAATTCCAAAAGAGAAACTGCAGGACTCTAAATGTGGGTATTTTGAGTTTTGTATTGTTTCTTATAAGCCTGAATAGACCTCGACATACTGCATCCTAGTAACAGCTGCCCCAAAGAAAAGTTTTTGTCGCCGGAAACCTGGAAATATCAAATTCAGGTCCTTCCCAAGCTGAACTGGGCGTGTTAGAAGAGGTGAAATTAATTATGCAGTCCAGGAATGGGTTGGGCTGCAAAACCCAAGGCTTTCTATTAACCACTGGTTCCCCCAGCAGTTTGTGATCCACGAGGTCTTCAGCACAACAGTGGTTGGAAGGGAGCAGAACAGGCGAGGGTGGGTTTAACAACAACAAAAGTCCAATCAGCACCACAGCATTGTACAAAAGACCATTTTCCCTGGTGTAATATGTCTTTTACCTTTGCAAACCTTTAAATGACTTGAATCTACGATGCTAAAGCAGAGAAAACTCTAAACTGCGCAATGCTGTGGTGCGGCAACCTCCCTGCAGTTTTAAGTCAGCAGGTCAGGCTGAAGGCCGATCCTCTGGAGAACGTCCTCCGGCATGCAGAAGACAGGGTTCACAGGCTTTATCTGTTCATCTCCAAGAAGAGACAGACCAGCTACACCAAACAGAGTGTGGAAAGGATCAACCTGGACAGAGCAAAAAGAAAAATCATTAATAAAAAAGAAACAAACTATAAATTAGGAATTAGTAAAGTTCATCCTATTGTTATTTTCATTTTCGCTGCTCTTAATTTGTACTGTCCACTTTCTGCCATGACACTGCACATTTCCCACTTGTGGGACTAATAAAGGTTTATCTTATCGATCTTAGGCCATTTTTAATAATAAATATTATTAAATATTTATTATTAACCCAGCAGTATACTTCATTAACAACTGGCTTGTTTGCTGAGCTAATGAATTTCAGTTCCTGCATTAATGTGCACACATATTTTACAGTGGCTCTGAACTTGCCATATCTCCTGGTCTGTCAGCAAATCCTCCCGTCTCCTCGTCCTGACAGGCCAGGATGAAGGTCTGCAGCTTGGCTTTGTCAATCCAGTGGATTCTGCCAATGATTTTCAAAGCAGCGAGAACCCACCACGAGTAACACACATCCGGCAGCTGAAAAGTAAGAACAATGCTTACACAAGTACATGAAACTGATTTTAAAAAGTCTCTCAAAACGTATTTTCCGTAGCTAACCTTCTCTGGTCTGCCGTTGAGTCCTCCAGATGGAAGCTGTCTCTCACAGAGCCACCAGCCCAGCAGATCAGCATTGACTTGGTGGAGCTGACCGGTGATGGACAGGAACCCCGTACAGCAATAAATCTGCAGAAACAAGATCAGAGAGAAGACATGAGCTGACAAAAACCTTAGTGTGTAGCTCAAGGAGGGGTTGTGGGGTTGTGGCTGCCCCACTATTCAAATGTAAGAA
Organism: Alestes dentex; assembly: GCA_037576975.1. NCBI lineage: Eukaryota > Metazoa > Chordata > Actinopteri > Characiformes > Alestidae > Alestes > Alestes dentex. Next base: position 11,180 of record JBBIGA010013667.1, on the reverse strand, counting down.
GTCTGTTCATTTTAAAAGCCGTTATGTCTGAAACCACATCCACAAGTCTGCTCCACCTGAATATGATGTTGAGTACATTGAGAGAAGTTTTGGGGATGAATTTACCGAAAAGATATGGGTGACTATTGACAGTTTTAGCAATGTTAGCCTCCAGTTCTAAAAGAGAGAAGCAAAATACGGACTCCAAACATCTTGGCTGACTGATCTGGGGTCTGTGGAAAATTGTATACATTTGATTTTTCACCAAACCATTCCAATAAAGGTGCCATCTCATAGAAAACTAACAATTCTTCACTTTTGTTTAAGCATTAAGTAAACACCACCTTGATTTACTGAATATTTTGATAATCGCTTTTAATCAGTTCTAATGGGCCAAAACTGGTGCAGTTGAATCTCCACCCTTAGATCAATGGACCTTCATGCATCAGTCTATTTTACTGAATGACGACTTATTGATATGACTTATTGTGTAGTTTTGTATTTATATTGCTTTACAAAGAGAAGTATTTTATATATAAAAATATGTATTAAACTCACCTGTCCAGCATGGGATTCAGATCCAGGCCTACAGCCAAATCCTCCATCAAAGTTCATACAGGACAAAACAAACTCTACTGCCTTGTTCACATCGATAGCATCCAATCTGTCCTGCAAACACATTCGAACACATTTATACACTTCCACACTTTTCTAACTCCCATTGCAAAACACTGCTGATTGAATGGTGACACACTGGAGCAGTCACATGGTCATTAGAGCCAGTCAGAAGGGTGGGCTAGAGGAATTCTGGGCTGAGGAGTCCTCTGTAGTGATGGAGCTTTGGCGTGAGTTAGAGTGGTGTTTGTGACTCAGAACTACTTATCCAACATCAGTACCTGACCTCACCAATGATCTTGTGACTGAATGCAAATCTCGCTGAAATCGGTTCTTACCAGCAATGCCAGGGTTGCGACTGCACAAAAGGAAAACCTTGTATCTATTTCTCCTATAAAAGAAAAGTCACATAAATTTTAAAATGATGCATAATTCCAGAACATTTAAATTTTATAACAGAGTATGAATAAAGATACCCCATTTGTCTCCAGCAAACGACCCATCCTCCTGCTGAAGTCCTCGAACATAATCCACAACCTTGTCCACATTGACGGCTTTAAGACTGTCATACAAGGTCAAGATCTAAAAAAGAGAAACTCCTGCATCAGTTGAGCAGCTGGATGAAGCAAACTTGTCATGCTAACTGGAGCGATGGAAACTAAAAGAAAAATAAACATTGACTGCGCTGAAACGATTTGACCCTGACCCAGGCTGTGCTTTCTAAGGTTTAATATCAAAGGAATTCTGTGCTCTCTAACCAAACTACACCCACAAGGTCACAGCCTTCACTCCGCTCTTTACGAGATGTTCGATCCTTTTAAAATGGAAACAACCGGCTCCTCCATCCTTTTTCCATTTAGTCAAAGATGTTATGTATTTCCTAAAACTAGAAAAAAAAAAAAACACACTCAAAGGGTCCTCTAAAAACTTTGAAAGGATATGGAAGCCTTTTCTGCATTTCTGAATCTCTACAGGAGCCCCTTGATAAAGAGTAGAGTGGTCCCGTTACAGGTTCTAGTGTAGGTGAATGGGTGTGTGTATAGGATGGTAGGGATGTGAGTGGGGATGTCACATATGTGATGAGTTGTGCATCTCTGAATGAAATTAAAGCGTTTTGGAACCATATTTGGGGGCATATTTAGGGTTTACACAATAAAATAGGGATTTTTTTCACTTATTTTGTGTAGAAAGTGTATATTATATTTATTTATATATATATATATATAAATATAATATACTAGACTGCCTATGGATACGTTTGGGTCCTTTGGGAGGGTTGGGGGGTCTACACTTTCTACACAATTTCTCTACTTGTTTTAGAGAGCAGTCTTCTGGCCTAGAAAAACAGAAAATCCATTTTTTCTGGCTTGAGGCTTGAAAGTTGAATGCCAGACTGCTTGTTAGTTGGTGTTTTAATTGCTTTTGATTGCATCTACAGGCAGATCACAAATCCACTTTCCCACTTGTTAATAATTTTGATACACTTGATGACATTTTCTTTACAAAAGAGAAGTCATATATATTTATAAGCTGAGTGATATTAAGTCCACTGGACTTAAACAGAAATGTATATATCACTTCTATGAATCACACATCATTTATGCATTAAATGTGATTATAAATAATTGCAGCAGTCTGAAAACTTCACTCCTACAAATCATTTTGACAAAAAATCAATACATTTTTCAGCCCTGGCTACATATCAGTAATAATTCAAGGAAAACTCTAGGATTCCTTTGTTAAATGTTATGTTTGTTTTAAAGCCTATATTTCTAAGTCTAAAGCATAGACTTCTAAATATTTTTATGATTTGAATTCAGTGTAAAACACAGGAGGATGTGGACACCCCTCGTTTCTGAGCTGATTAAAAGCTGCAGGCTGAGAGACCTGTACGGCGCTGAGTGTGTAGAGCAGGTGCGGGTCGTGGCCGATGCTGGCGCTGATGCCTCCGCAGTCGTGCTGGCAGGATTTGATGAAGTCGATGATCTCCTCGCGGTTCATGCGGTGAAGTTGCCCCATCAGATCCATCACTGTGAGACCCCAGTAGATCCCACTCATCCTCAAATACTCTGACAGTGTGTATTCCTGCAGAGGAGAGTGATGAGGACAACGGTCAAGCAGCCAGAGGTAATGTAACTGGAGATAGATGCTGTGTTTAAATACAGCCATGGAAAAAATAAGAAAAAAACACCTTTTTCTTTTGTTTTCTCTGTTCACTGTTTGTGCAGTTTGCAGCTGTGTGTGTGTGTGTGTGTGTGTGTGTGTGTGTGTGTGTGTAATGCACAGGTTACTTATTCTGCAGTGTGAGCTGTGTGAAAATTAAGAAACGCCTCCATATGTGTTGTGAGTGCAGTAGTGTGTGTAGAGCAGCACACTCTGATCTTAACATCACTATTTTAATTGTTGCAACTGTAAAATAATGTTAGAGTGTTGTGTGGTTTAACATATTTTTGTTTAGAATAGTGTATAAAACAATAGTGACATGCACGCTTTACACAGACACACTCCCAAAAATTACAAAAGCAATAACTAGAAAAAAAATTATGCAGTCCGTTATTTTTCTCAATGGCTGTATAAACATACAATCAAGGCAGAAGTCTGGCACCTCTGGTCAAATAATGTGTTTATGTAAGTGTAAATAAATGTACATCCTCTACAGAGACACGCCTCTGCTCATTTTAATACACAATCACTTTATTTTCTGAAAATAAAATAAAATGGAAAATGCTACATGTAAGTGTGTTCTCTGTAGATGTGTACCCATTTTCTCTAGAGGATGCTGAGGAAAATAAATATTCAGTCAAATGTAAGTACTCTCCACTTCCGTTTACTGTCAGTTTTCAGAATTTTGATTAGATTTAAATACCTGCTAGAAAACAGAGGGTTATTAGATCTTTTTGTCAATGTTTTAGGTATTCTGGTAACAAAAAGAAGATTCACACATAAAATATTTTAATTGTCGATACATAAGATTTTGAGGTTTTAGATTGTGAGGTTACTGAGATGTGATCGTCGCTTTTGAAATATAATGCAAATGGGTATCAGTTTTATTGTTTATAACTTCACCCGTCCACTTAAAATCATACAGCTCTGTTTATTATTCTAGACATGACTGAATGAATGAATTAACATATGTATGTATGTATGTATGTTTCTATCTGTTTATTCATTTGCAGCTTTCACTAACTATTCCTTATTATAAAAACTGTATAATTTAGAAGTTACCAGACTAGTGAATTAGATATAATCTGACACTACACTGCATTTTTATGATCCAAACCTTTGAATACTACTGTATAAACACAGCCATGTGTCCTCATGTTTATCACAGAAAACTGATTATTAGAAGTCCTCAAGGATTTAAACTTACTGACAAACTATTCGCTCAACTTACATAATCATCTTTTTTGGAGCCATAGGCAGCGATGTAGTCTGCGTGTTTTTCCAGGAGGAGCGTGGTAGGAGCATCAGGTTTAATGACCACGTCTTTTACCTGGGTGCCCTAAAAAATAAAAACACAGAATTTTTGTGATTAATAGCATGAGGTACTTCAAAATGAGCAGTTCAGCACAATCCTTCACAAACAAAATGGCTACAGGTTTATATAGAGCAACATGGCACTGTCAGAACAAAATTTCCTCTAAACTGATAACTTCATTGTGGAATGAAAATACGTTTTTAAGTTCAGTGTTAGGAAGAAAAAAGTGTATCTGCTGAGTAATTTGGGGTTTTTTTTATGTTTTATTGAACAGAACCTCTCTGTCATTACTTTTTTATTAAATACGAAATTCTGAGGGAGCATAATGGATATTTTGCAATACAGACTCATGCAATCTCTACCTCCTCACCATGTACACAAAGGGTGGCAGGCTGATTCTTCTTGAATTTCAAGCTATTTTGTACCACTTCTATTGGTCTATTCACTTAAGGCAAATGACAGCTATTATGTTCAAGTGGTGCAATTTTTTAAAATGAATTAAGAAGATTACAATGACAATAAGCAAAAGATAACGTACCACAAAACTGAAAGTTATTGCTCAAATAGACTCACTGGCCACTTTATTGCAAACACCTTACAGCTCCAATATACTGGTGTACAGTTGGTGACTGTAGTCCATCTGTTGGTGCACAGTTTCTTAGAAAACCTCTACCCCTTTCATCACTATGATTATTATGGCTGCATAATATGGACAGAATATTCGCATTGCAATTATACAGATATTATATTAAGCTGCAAAAACTGCTCATTTTTTAAACAACAACCTGCTTAATTCTGTGGTTGGAAAATGGTTTTGTAAGACTGAATTCTGATTCATTATTAAACCTTTTTGGTACACATTAACATTAAATTCTTCTGTATGGCATCATATCTGAAGCTGCATGGAGTACGGACTCCTCTGCTATCGTGTGTTGTTTATTGCACTGGGCAGTTCTGTATGAGACTTTGTATGATGCCATTAGTCCTTTGCTGTTTACTAATGAGGATTTTACAAAGCGTTTTTCTTGCTGATGGTATTTTCCAAGTTTTGATTGAAAGAACTCGAGTGGCTTATTGATGTGACTGGGGTTGAATGTCTCTAAGTGTCTTCTTAATTTGTTGGGTCTCATACTGTCAACTGCCAGAGTTTTCAAACATAAAATACACACAGGTCTCTCCCAGACTCCTACCACATTAATCATAAAACTTGGAGCAAGATATGTTTCGTCATATTTTCTTGCGCCCCACCTGTTACGACTCTGCAACCTACCCGTGGGGCGCGGTACACACTTTGAGAATCACAGGATTACAAGAAGACCTCATTCATTGGTAAAAACCCAGTAACTCACCTGGGGCTGTGATTGGTTAGAGACTCATTTGCATATCGCAGCCTTCTTTGATATTAGTTAACAGAAGATATATTGTGTATCCCTAATATTAATATTCTTAATAATAAGAATAAGAATAAGAAGAATAAGAATAATAATAATAATAATAATAATAATAATAATAATAATAATAATAATAATAATAGGCCTGTGGGAGCGTACATTTAACTCCCACTCACCTTAAATAGAAACAAAGAGACCGAGACTGATTTCATATTAACTCTTATAAAATTATATTAACTCTTATGAAGAGATAAAATGACCAAACTGTAAAGTTAATCAGGTGACACACACCCAGCCAGTCACTGATGAGAATTAACCCACTAAATTACACCAAACCTGATTTTTCTAACGTGTCACGTGAGCTATAATATGTGCCAAACGAAATCACATCATTACAACATCAGTAACAGAGAAAATGATATAAAACAGCAATAATTCATCACTCACCATCTTGCTGCACAGCTAAAGCTACAGTTAGCAGCTCCACATCAGCTGCGTCATTACGGGTGCCCTCGGAGGACAACTCGCGATTTCGTAAATGTTCTGAAACGAGGAGGAGCTCGTTTACTGAACAAGCATGAAAAAACAGAGGCATTTTTCTGAATATCTTCTCTAATTATACCTTTACTAACGTATAGGTAAACATACTGAAAATATAAAGTACTCAGAAAAGTACATGCTCGTTTGAAGGACAAGCCCGAAAAAGCACATTTTACACATTTTCACTTTTTTTTCAGGTGATTATTGGGAGTACATTGCACAGCTTTGTACATAGTCATGCTTCCTACTTTGTCATCTTGGCACTTCATTTTAGGCCAAAAATGCTGTATATATTGCAGTTTTACAGGGAAGTTGACAAGGGAAAACTGCTTCGTCACATTTGAATAGCTGCTTAACATTGCCCATGTATCTCAGTTTTCTTAGCATTTTTATTTTGCTGCATCATTTGAACTCAGCTGCCTCAAGGTGTGAAACTTTATGAATGAATCAATAGAAATGCTCCAAAATTAATTATAATGCTCTACATTAACTTAGATTAAAAGTAAATATATTCTCCTGTCAAATTACTCTTTTGGAAAAACTTGTTGTTTGACCTCAACCCTTCTGTGTGTATGAAATATAATACAATATCATATGGCTTTAGACCATATGGCTTCATTATAAATACTAAATAAAAAAAAATGGTGGTGAGAGCCATTGCAGCATGAGGACTTTTGTTCTGATCCAGGAGTATCAGAACAACAGAATAAACCATGATGCTGTAAACATCAGAAACCAAATGAAGACCATACTTCTTCAACTTGTTTTTGTTTCACTTTCCCCATTTTCACCCAAATACTCCCTGGTAATTCATTCATAGTAAAAAAAAAAACAAAAAGAAAGAATAATGCAACAGTACTTCTCAGACTACATTGTTCTTTATTTTTCTGGAAGATGTCCCAGTAAGAAAAAACAACAAACATGTCCCATGCACTTCATGCCATTTTGTTCAGGTCAATCCTTAGCTGACATGAATTGTTCTACATAATATACAAATGAGATCAAGGCGAGTTGATATGATTAAGGCTGACAATGGCTTTCTATATGGCAACCCTGAGGTCCACTGAACGAAAGAAAAAAAAAAGAAAGAAAAAAAAAAAAATCACATGTATAAAAGCCTGTAAAGCTTTGAAGACCAAAGGACCCGATTCCTATGGTAGAAAGTTTTCACTGCACTCACAACTGTCAGATTTTGTGGCATTTGTACATGTTCACTGAGATACAGTCAAAGAGCAGTAACTTTAGAAACGTCTTAGAAGACCTGAGGTGATGAACATTGAACAGTGGCTCGTGCTAAACGACTGCATGTGATTTGTGATGATTCGGAGCCATATTAACATTTTTATCCCACTCACTATGCCCTTAAACTAAACAAGTACTCTTAAAGAGGAATTTCACTGCTTATATTTCCCAAGATGCTCTCGTGAAATGATGAGTCTCTGGATTTGAGCAGTTCCTTCATAAATCTGAAAAGAGACAAGATACAGAGTGAAATTCTTTAAGCATGCAGACATTAGTTTTGGTACATTAAAGGGCCCATGTACTACATTTATGTGATTTTTATGAACCAAAAACTGTTGTAATTCATTTTTAAATGACCACTTCCCAACCTCTCTCGATCTCTGAATTGTTGTTACTGTGTCTTTAAGGCTGATATATGTAAATGAGCTCTGTACTGGTTGGCTACCCTGTATACATTCAAAAAGCAGACCAACCTGAAACACTCATAGCTTGGGCATGAATAGACAGGTCTAAATTGCTATGGGCTGAATAGGCAAATGTATTTCAAAGTTGTAAGGCATCACACACTACTGACCTGATAAATCTTCGCATCTCTCATTAGTTTCTCCACAGGGTATTCGCTGTTGAACCCGTTTCCACCGAAAATCTGGACGGCATCAGTAGCGACCTGATTGGCGATGTCTCCAGCGAAGGCTTTGGCTATGGAAGCATAGTAAGTGTTCCTTCGGCCCTCGTCCACTTCCCAGGCTGCTCTCTGATAGGCCAGTCTGGCCAGCTCCACCTTCATGGCCATCTCTGCCAGCATGAAGGAAACTGCTTGGTGCTGGAGAAAAAAAAAATCAACTGTTTATTAGCTATCAGTAATAAACTAGCTGAATCCAAAATTTCCTCAGTAGCACTCCCTATTAGGGCGATTAACAATTATTCAGCAAAGTCAATTTGTCATCAATGACATTGTTTACAAAATTAAATGAACTTCATGTAAAAGAATGAGTGCTCTACAATGCTCACATGGTTTGGCACTAGACTATAGAAAACTTGGAGACGATATGAGTTCTATTATTTCATTTAAAAAGCACTCTGAAAGGCTTCCTAACCTTTATATGATCCACACAGACCTGACAAATTGTGATACTCTAGAGGACATGTAGGGGGCGATGTAACATATTGTTTAATTTTTTGAGTCCCTATAATGCTCCATTATGTTCATATGATCCACACAGCCACACAATCTCTTGTTTAACAGAAGAAAGCTTGAGTTTTTGAATATGTGGTGGAGAAACATAGTTCAATAAGATTACAATATTAATTGAGCAATACATTATTATTTTAGATCAACTACTGAAATAATTTAGTTGCAGCCTTACTTCCTACAGTACAAGCATATTACTTTAAACCTTTGGTGCACTACAAGTTCCAGATTCACACATTTCAGGTTTATTTTTCACTTAAATTCATTTAACATTTAAACTTGACAACCCAAACCTACTACCTCCTACCATCTTGCCTGCTCCAGCTCAGGGTTCTCTTCAGCTTGTTAACAAACCTCTCAGGAGTGAAGCCAGGTGCCTCATTATAAACAGCATAAACACAGTTATAAGGAGGACCCCCCCACTCCATACAACAATAAAGACATAATAAAGTTACCCCACCTCAGCAATAAGTCTGCCAAAAGTCTTTCTCTCCAAGGCGTACTTGGTGGCCTCGTCCAGCGCTCTCTGGGCCAGTCCTGTTGCACCTGCAGCGACCTGAAACACACAAACAGTACAGGCTAAATACAGAGCTGTTTAGTCTGTACTTATAGAGAACAGTGAGTCATACAGTGTCAGAAACCACATAAAGCAAGTCTGTTAGAGATCACTGAACACCAAGGTTGAGTGAGTGGTGATTCAGCACCAGGCCCACAACTGGGGTATAAGCTCCCATTACTTGTTTGCTATAACTACAGAAGCAAACAACAGACACCAAATAATAACTGGGTGACAGACCACATCTGTGTTGAGGGGAGGACTGTGCACCCTACTTTTGCTAAATCATCAGAGACGCTCTTACTGGAGGTCTGGTCTTGTCAAAAGCTCCCATGGCAATCTTAAATCCCGCTCCCTCTCCGATCAGGACGTTCTCTTTGGGGATTCTCACGTCCTCAAAGGTGATTCCCCGCGTGTCTGAGCATCTCTGGCCCATGTTCATTTCCTATGGACACAACAAGGATAATCACATGGCAATGTCATCTCAAAAGAGCATCGAGTCGGCTCTGAGAGGCTGGAAGTTTCTTACCTTCCTGCCCAGCAGAATCCCAGGGCTGTCCGCCTCAACAATGAAGCCTGTGAAAGCTCTGCTGGCCGGGCCTTTAGGGTCAGAGTCTGTGCGGGCCAGCAAGAAATACCTAAACACCGACATTTTATATCAGAGATGCAACAAATGAACAAATTAGTCATGTGTAAGTGATGTTACAAAGTAGATAAACCACGAATAAGGGTGGTAGTGGCCTAGTGGGTTCAACACTTGTCTGTGAACCTGATGACCACAAAGTTGCAGGTTCAAACCCCCCCCAATTTCTACCATTGTGTCCTTGAGCAAGACACTTAACCCTCAGTGTCTCCAGGGGGAATGTCACTAATGACTGTAAGTCACTCTGGACAAGAGCGTCTGCCAAATGCGCCCTTTACCCTGAATGAGTAAACGCACCAGTTCGCTTTTCCTCCGTTGGTGATCCACATTTTCTGGCCATTGACGATGTATTCATCTCCTTTCTTCACAGCACGAGTCTTTATTCCAGCCACATCTGAGCCCGCTCCCGGTTCGGTCACACAGTACGCCTGGAACGTGCATTACACAGCATAATAAACTCATCACTATGCATTTACAGTGGGTGATGTAATCAAACATCACAGTATTCATAGATATTTTCATGATGTGCAAAATGCACTGCGTTATTTTTCAATTTTATTATTCAACATTTGCAAAACAAATTATTTAAAATGAAAAAGGGACATTAAAAAGATATGATCATAACTTGTTGCCACTCAATAAGCTCCTATTTACTATGCAGTTTATGTCACCATACACTGGTTATTGCTGGTATAGAGCAGTTAGTTCCAATTGTTCTCCCTGCAATATTAGTGATAACAGCACAGCTTTTTTTCCACCGTACTGAACACTAGTCGCTAAGTTACAACTTTCCTACTTTTATGTCCAGAACAGAAAACAAAGGCCTTAGGTAACTTTATTAAGATCTTATTTCACACTGCAGTTTATTTGGTCAAATTTTTTGTAGAAGAGTGTGATATTTATAATACACTTACACACATCAGTGGCTCCTCGGTCATCCTTCCCAAGTATTTTTTCTTCTGAGCATCATTACCACCGATGATGACGGGCATTTGCTGCAGAACATGAGAACACAGTATAAGTTTTGCTTCTGCAATATCCATGAAACCAGAAAAATAAGCAGTCCAGTGCTAAAGCATCAGAGAACTGCACAGTCTTGCTATATTCTAATGCAAGTTCATTTTATAAAGACTTTAATCATCAGTAAATAGTGACTACATAAAAGTGCTTGATTTGTTTCTCTATTTATATTTAAAAAGGTTAACATAGTACACATAAAGTGTGTAAAGTGTGTCAGTGAACATTGGTCAGCGTAGCCAGCAGGATTGCACAAAACAGCAATCAGGACACTTACATATGTATCATGTTTTGTTTTTTTACCAATTTCTACTGTTTTTTGTCACCATTTCTCTATTTTTAATACAGTTAAGTTGACAGCTATGCTTACTGAGTGTGTTCTGTTGAATAGCAGGGTTAACCTCAGTTAACCTCTCCTGCATTTTTTAGGATTATAAAGTAATAGTCAGGAAATGCAACCATAAGAGGTCACAAGCCAGTGATTCCTTGTGCCGGTCCCAAGTCCAGATAAATGCAGAGGGTTGTGT
>JBBIGA010013651.1:0-14995 GCA_037576975.1 Alestes dentex | reverse complement strand
GCAGATAGGACTAAATGGAGACAGATGATTCGCTGTGGCGACCCCTGAAGGGTAAAGCCGAAAGAGAAAGAAGATGACGGATTTCCATCAATGGAGGGCACTAAAGGTTAATTGTGAGACTGATGCAGATCTGAAGAAAAACATTTTTTGGGGGCGGGTAGTGGGTAAACAAGCAGGGGGAAACAAGCTTCGGCAGACAAAGTTCTGGTAAGGATGTCTTTTTCCTTGGTTTAATTATGATTTAATTATTATTCCTAAAAATAAAAATAAACATTATAGTTTTGGCAGTTCGCTTAAATATTGACGGCTGCGGAGTAGCCTACAGGCTACAAGCTGTTTCCCGACGGTTGTTTAAGATGCCAAACTTCATAGTAAGGAGAAAGTAATTCCCTAGCATTTAGTGCCGCATCAGTCTCAAAGGCTTTTAATGTCCCAAAACAAAGACGAGATCTGCAAAAGGGTGAATAGCATGGGCTTCTTGTTGCCTGGCATATCCAATAATAATAATAATAATAATAATAATAATAATAATAATAATAAGGCATAATAATAGGCTAGTAGTAGTATATTTTACATTTTCAAAAAAGATCAGAATAGAACATATTTATGATCGGAAGTCAGTGGTGTGTCATGAAGTCTCTCATTCGCTAATAGTAGCTGAAACAGGTCGGAAAACATTGGAGAAAACCCATTGCATAAATAGATAAATGAGTCAAAACTCCAAAGCTCTAGATTCAGGACAGTGGCTCCGGTGTCGCGAATGCTGCGAGAGCTTATGCTCCGGTTTTGCCAGCATGGACTCGCTTCTGTTAAAGGAAGGTACAGATGTGTCGGACAATTCAGTAAAAAATAAGTGGAGATGGGCTTGGCTAAATGAAATGGGCAATAATGGCAAGCCATTTAGTTGAATGACAGGTGTGTGCTTTTTTGTGGTATCTCAACTAGGGGCTTAGGTGATAATGGACAACACAGCGTAAACTTTGATGCATGGCCGAGGTGGTATGGGCCCGTGACACAGAGCATTTTGTAAAAAAACAAAAAAAAAATCCGTCAGATGATTTTTTTTTTTTGCTTTAATCCATGTACAGTATGATACACTATAATGTATTTTAGTGTCTGACAGGAATACCATGCCTAATACAAATGTATATACAACTTACCTATACTGCCTGGTTATAGGTAAGTTGTAAACAAATATAGGTAAACAAATTTGCTTAGGAGTCATCATTGTATGCCTGGTGTAATGCATGGCTTTGTGTGCATGTCACAATACGTTTGTAATTAAAAATTGTTTGAATTGATTGAAGTACTGATAGGCCTATTTCAATGGTTTTCCTCAGTTAGAGACAACTGCCCGACTGGACTTCTTGTGGCGTCTGCAGGCCAGGCAGGAAGTGGAGGACATGAAGGAGTTGAGAGAACATAATGAGTGTCTGCTTTATAATATACTCCCTGCTCATGTTGCAAAACACTTCCTTGAGAGAGACAGGAATGATGAGGTACTTTTTTCTGATGTGATAGTGCTTGGTAACTCTATCTTCACATGTAAGAGTAAAGAATTTATTAAATTGTCATTGACTTCTGCTGTGTCACCAAAGACACCTTCTAGTACCATTAGGTCTATTGGTACCAAACATACCAAAAACCATAATATAGACCTTAAGCAAATGTAAAAAGCTCTGGTTTATAGTTATTTGGTGCTCTGGTACTATAATACACGGCAAAACGTACTGCAAAAGTGACAAAGTCAAAATGTGGATTTTGTTTTCCCAAACCAGTATGTAACCTTCATTATGGCAGAATTATTTAGACTGTAAGATTAAATAAGTGAGTGGTTGGCACTTAACCAAAAAAAGTTTCCCTTGGTCTCTGCTATTTTGATCTAGTTTGAATGTACATTTGTCTCTCTCTTTGCATTGTTTGGCAGGACCTATACTCTCATTCCTATGAGAGAGTAGGGGTAATGTTTGCCTCCATCCCAGGTTTCACAGACTACTATGAGCAAAAGGAGATGACTAATCAAGATGTGGAGTGCCTGCGCTTGCTCAATGAGATAATTGCAGACTTTGATGAGGTAAGCTATTCACTAACTGCTTTGGCCATCACTAAGGTTTGCCTCAGTTGGAAACCAAAACTAAGAACATATTCTAGTCTGAGGATCGAAGGTGTTTTATAAGGTTACTTTGCTGACAAAATGAGTATTTCCATATGCAGACAGTAATGTTTCTCTTCATTTTTTTTTCTTTTAGCTGTTGGATGAGCCTTACTTCCAGGAGATTGAGAAAATCAAAACTATTGGCAGTTGTTATATGGCTGCCTCTGGTCTTTCTCCAGAAAAACAGGTAAGCAGCTCTCAGAAAAGTTAAAACAGTGTCTCAGTTTTCTTCTATTTGTCATATCGGGCTTGCGGTCGGACACAGGTGCAGGAAACAGCGTTAGAGTTTAAAGGGGTTTTAGTGAACACAAAGATACAGTTCTGAGCTCCTTGAGCTCCAAACAGAAACACGCTTCAACTAAACAGTTCCTGGAGGTCCTTCAGTCCTAAGAGAACTCAAACTCAGCTGTAGAGAGGGGGCTCGGCTTCCTTGGCGCCTCAATGAAGCTTTCAGGCCCACGCACATACGAGGCCAGTACCATTACTCCATACCAGTGGAGCTGCTCTGGATGGTGGCTTACCACCATTAAGCCTGTTAGAGATTGGGAAAGGGGAGACACAGAGAGAAGGGGTTCTTGTCACTACACACAATGCGTGTCTACAGCAAAGCATCCAGCCTCTTGTTGGAAGGGGCGTAAGTGAGCAGGCTCTCCCTCTGCCACAGGGAGAGTGAGCTTGTAGCAGGCTGGGGAGTCCTTTCCATGCTGCTGACTCTGGAACCTTCTCAAAGACACAGGCATTAATATATGATTCACAAACAAAGTCTACAAACCCGAGTCGGAGCTTGATGTTATCGCTGAGAGACCATGCATCAATCCTCCGGATCAACTGGGTTTTAAACCCATGCACCCACACAAACCACAAATCATGCAATGCAGACAATGAGCACTTTAATAAGCATAACTAATATCACATGGACCTGTCATCAGGTACCTAGCAACCCTGCTAAAGAGCTGACGAAGCTCATACCTTACACCTGGGTTGACTAGGCACCTGACCACCACACACGCACACACCAAACCATGACGTAGACCACTCCGTCCCCAGGGTTGCGTAACATCAATATTCTGGCGAGGGCTCCGTTGGGTGCGTGACCGAGATGGACCAGACGTGCCAATAGTCATGTATGTATGGGCTCTAGGAATTATATAATTGTGATTGGTATATACTAGGGGTGTGCTGATTTGATGCTCAGCATCAGTATTGGTCTGATATGGGCCAAAATCACTGAATCTGTCATGTCGGCTCAAGAAAGGAGGACACAGATGCAGGAGCTAAACACAACTCAAACTGACTTTAATTGGAATAAAGCAGGCAAATAGTCACTTAAGAGGGATAGACTGGGCAGAACACAAGGAGACTCTCTCTCTCTGAGTCATAATGAAGAGACCCATTCAGCGCCGAAAAGGACCTCGGTCCCACTGACATGGTCCCAATGCTTGGGTTGCTCCGGTCCAGGAGCCACAAGGAGCACAAGACTCAGAGGCTCTTCTGCCTTCAGAGCCTCTTAGTGGTAATCCAGCCTACGTGTGCTTCAGCCTCGTTGGTTAACACTAGGGAACATGACATACACACACAAAGCCAAGTCAAACATCCACCGGACTGTCTTAGATGGTTTTCACCTCTTTCTACAGAAGAGACCACAGTTCTTGTCCAGCCCATGTATCCGCGCACCATAGACCATGACCGGGATGCAAGGGTGAGCATGCCAGTGACCACACGCCAACTCCTGTATTGGCCGGGCTTTTGAAGCAAGAACATGAACACAAGGACCAATCACACAACACAAACAATAATCACTGATTTGACGAACCAGACGAGACACCTGGAAACACGAGGGGACCAAAGCAGTTAATCAGTAAGGAGAACCTGAGGGCTGACAGGAGACAGGTGCATCGCCAAGCAACATACCTGCCTCACATGTCTGGACACACTATGATGCAGACAGAGGGGGGCGTGACAGGGAATCGCCAGCTCAGGGATGTGGCAGAGGTGGCATGGATGTGACAGAATCACACACTGAAGAAGCATGAACTATCACGTAAATGATTGACTGACTCTGACCATGCTGTAATGAGTGACATAAGCAAAAAGGCTGTGTCTCAAATGACTCCCAACTCCCTACATAATGCGCTATGTAGAAATTAAAATACAGGCTTTGACACCCAAAAAGTGTTTAATCTGTCAAACAAAGAGCCATTGACGATTCAGCCATGTTTGCTGGGTGTAAGAAATCAAATTTTATAACTCACAAAGCACACTATAGAGCAGAGGTCCCCAACCTTTTTAACACCATGGACCAGTTTCATGTAAAACAATATTTTCACAGACCGGTATAGATATAAGTGCATAAAAATACAAAGAAGCTCCCCAAAGTGTGTTTGTTTTTTACTCATTTTGGTAGCTGGAGATGAGCGTTTTTTCAAAATAAAAGATCTTTCAGACTCTGATAATCAGTAAAATATTTTTTATTCTGTCTTTCTGTGTGGCTCGGTACCAAATGATTCACGGACCAATACTGGTGTGCGGCCGGGTGGTTGGGGACCTCTGCTATAGAGGAAATAAAAAGCCATTTTGGATTCATGCACGCATACAAATGTATTATTATCTGGATAATTGTTTGAGAGGGAAAAAAAGAGTACTGATACTGGAAGATACTCAAGGTTGTGGTATTTCTACTAGACATGAAAAGTATGTACAAAATGTCTGATTTTCATTTTTTTTTTCACCTAATATGTCCTTAAGAAGTGTTGTTACTATATTAGATGCACCTCTGTAAAGTGATGTGTGTGTGTTTCAGGAGCATGAGGATGAGTGGGCTCACCTCTGTGAGTTAGTCCTTTTTGCTTTGGCCATGCAAGAAATTCTTAAAGAAATAAACAAGCGCACTTACAACAACTTCCGGCTACGTGTTGGTAAGAATGTTGTGAACTGATATTAATGCTGTAATGTTCATGATTTCAAAACATATTACAGCAGATCTGTAGTTACACCAAATAAGTTTCTTTTAATTGGTGAGTACAAACATACACAGCGGTTCAAGTTCAGACAAGTAGACAACAAGCGAATAGGCTTAAAAACCAGTTCGACTTTAAAGAAATTGGATTGGACAGAAATTGGACTGCAGCTCACACTACAATTGGTTATGTTCTCTGATTGTTTAGCGGTTTATATTTTATCATGTACAAGAGAATCAGTACCACAGGGTCACAGTAACATTAGCCACGGGAGAGGGGTGACATACTCTGATTGGGAAGCTGAACTTGAACTTAGATACAGGTCCAGCATAAGTTAAATGAGAAGTTTTTAGTGACGATTTTCTTAAACAAAACTCAAATGAGATAAGTAAGTAACCCGATTCTCTTTGATTGTCCCTGATATGTGGAGGAGCCCTGTACACATTTTCACAGGGCTCTAATGGCAGTTGTACCGCCACACAGGAAAAATAACTGCAAATGATATAGGCTCCTTAAAGGTGCATGAAACAGCAAGAATGATTCAATATGGGCTTGGCTGTGACAATTGATATAACAATATAAGGAAGACATGTATGCAGTAGTCAAAAACAAACCAGACTTTGGGTTGCGGGTGTCAGCATTGTTTATCACATAGTTCAGCTTCTTTGCCATTCACATGAATTTGAACTAAATTTGAAGTTCACACAAATCTGTGCTTATAAATACTAATAAATATGTGATCCATCTGTACGCAACAGGTCATGGAAGAGTATCAGAACAACAAGCACAGGCCAGTGTTCCCCAAGCCTGGCCCAGTAGGCCCCGTACCCAGTCTATTAAATTTAATTAAATTTTTCCCTAACTGTGAACCTAACACTCACACTGACCTTAACCCCATACTAATATGAACCGTAGGACTGGTTATAAGTAGTTCATTTTTACTAGATTGACACTTCTTTGCCAGTGGGACTTTCTAAAATGATAAGATGATAAGAACACATGACGGTTACTAACAATATTTCTTATATCTCATGAAACTCAATTTCATGCAGGAATTGCACATGGACCAGTAGTAGCAGGAGTCATCGGTGCCACCAAGCCACAGTATGATATCTGGGGAATGACGGTTAACCTAGCCAGTCGCATGGACAGCACTGGGGTGAGTGGGTGGATTCAGGTCCCAGAGAGCACCAGCCACATCTTGGCTGATCATGGCTTCATTCTGGAACTTCGGGGTGACATCTATGTCAAAGGGGTGAGCGAGCGGCAAGGAGGTGTCCGCACATACTTTGTATGCAGCAGCAGGGAGCAGAGGTCTAATCATGCTGAGAGGTGCACCAACAGGAAACTCTCTCTGGGGCGGAATACTTTGGCTGCAGTTGTCTTCAGCCTGGTGCAGGCCCGCAAGAAGGAGACATTGCGTGAGGCTAACGGAGGCTTTCATCTGATGGAGGCAATGTAAAGTTAAATGGAAAACTTGATGACAACAGTTGTCATAAATTACACTAATAGGGCAGCTCCTAAAGAATTGTGTGGCTCACTGCTAAGAGTAATTTCTTCAAGAGATTTAAAAAACACTCTGTACTGTATACCTCCCAGGGTACATTAGCTGTACTTGTAAGACTGTCAGTCCTGTTTCATATGACTGGTGTGTTTTTACTGTTGCTAAAGCCAAGGAATATTACAGTCTGTGCTGTTCCCAAGCATATTTGCAATTTTACAACACATTAACAACAGAACACAAAAGCTAACCCCATCTACATATAAGTATCGTTATCATAATAATACTTTGTGACACACTTCCTTCACAGAACACTTCTTAAACAGTCTACTTATTTGTATGTCTAAGCTACACATAGTAGCCAGAATCTGTTCTTTAAAACCTGAGATGCAAAGATTGAGTACATAGATAACACTCCAAACGCACTCCAGATAGCATTCTCCTTTTTATTCTAAAGCAATTTTTTTGTGCTTCCATTGTGGAGTTCAGTCTTTACTCTTCTACTCTTGAAGGGCACGGTAATGTTACGTGCAAAGACTGGATTTATTCAGGTGAGCAGTAAAATCCTGTTCGAAAGCATGTTTTTATAATAAATGGTTTCTTTTTGGTTACTTAGACTTAGACAGGGATGTCCTATATGTTTTCTTTCCTCAAGTTTATTTAGTAATGTGGTGTTATACACTGTTTAATCAACAACCTAAACTTCTGTTTGGTCTTTGGTCAAATTTCACTCCCCACTCCAAACTCTTGAGATATAGGTTATCTGATTTATATTACCTACATGTAAAGTCGCTAAGCAATGACTGATCAGTCAGGTTTTAGTGAAAGATGGAAGCAGCATTACGGGCAGCCTGTAATCTGCATTTATGTTCCTCATAGGTGAGAGTAACTTGATACATTTTGACATCCTTCCTCAAGTGCCAGTCTAGATTATTGCCTGTTTTTTCTATATAGAAACACTGGCCCTGTACACAATGGTTTAAACAAATTATAATGTTAGAACAGTACACATGAAATAAAAAGTAAACAATTGTCTACTGAACTTATTATTTTAAACATTATTTTAAACATTTTTCGATATGTTTTTGGAACAGTATCACAGCCTCCTCAGGACCTAACTTAGTGGCTCCTGTTCCTTGTGGCTCCTGTTCCCCCACTTAGTCGTGGTTCAGAGTTCGTGGCTTCTGTCGTTTGTGGATTTTTTCTTAGAACTAATAATTGTTTGCGGAAACCACTTTTTTTTTTGGGGGGGGGTTTGCTGTTTTCCTGTCAATATATACATTTTCATGCACATTAAGAAAAATAGATATTGACGGGAATATTAATGTAAATTCAGCTAAATTTCTATATAAAATATAACTCTATACATTTTTTAATATCATCGAGAGAACACAAAGCAACCTTATATTGGCTGCTGCCCAGTATGCAGTATGGCATTCACGCCGAACAGTTTTCCGCATGTAGCTATCTCGAGTGTTTCACTGAGTGTTCTCATTTTTCGTTGTGTGCTTTTTTATTACTTTAAATTAAATTATATGATTACTGTATTTACCCTGCTCATACAAAAAAAAAAAAACGCATTTGCATGAATTACAGTACAGTATATATAGGGGTTACATTGGTATTTTACATTCTAGCACTGGGGAGACAGCAGTTCAGTATACACGGGTTTACCTTGACATTGTTTAAGGGTAATGTATTTAGCTGAGTTTAAAATGAGATTAAAGGGATTTGGGATCATATTTGGGGGCATATTTAGGTTTAGACTATACAAAAATAGGCAGTTATAGGCATTTTTTACCACATCACAAATTTGTGTTTTTTCACAATCCGTGCATGCTCTTGGAACGTAACTCCTGTGAATTCCGGAGGTTTACTGTATTGTACTTTGTACTAAACTTGCCCACCCACTAAATCTGGTCAGTTTTAACAATAAACGGTGAAAACTTTCATAATGTCAGGTATGTTTGCTCTTTTCTGGAGCAAGAATCATCTGATTTTAACCCCAAATTAACAATACTTATAAAGATGTGTTCCATATGCAGGCAGTAAGTCTAGTGAGTGTATCAGTACAAAAAGCACCAATGTAGACAGTTATAGATAAAATGTGTGTTATAGATAAAAGTTGTTTCAGCAGCTCCTCTCTGTGCCATTGTTTTGTACCGTTATCAGAAGAATCGAAAACAATTGTATATAGCACCAATAACAAGTATCACTGTGTGATATAAGAGGTGTTCTTACATTCCAATGTTGGCAAAAGGTAATTTGTGCCATCTATTTGCATATCTGCATATAAATACACTAAAATAAAAGTTACATAAACATTACATGCCCTTTTTATAGAGCAGTGATTTAAGTATTAATTGTTAATATCAAATTTTGAGAGACAACTACTTGTACAGTCACTCACAGTAGTTAGTCCAGTTGTATAAGTGTAAAGTGAGCAATTGTTTTGCCCACTAGTAGCCCACTAGTCACTACTTGCCTGTGAACCCGACGACCATAAAGTCATAGGTTTGAACCCCACTTTCTACCATGGTGTCCTTGAGCAAGACACTTAACCCTCAGGTGCTCCAGGGGGACTGTCCCTATAACTAATGATTGTAAGTTGCTCTGGATAAGAGTGTCAGCCAAATGCACCCTTTACTTTTACTTTACTTTGTTTAATGTAAATGAAATGTTAAATTAGAAGACTGGATTACGTTTTGATGGCTTTGGATAACTGTGCTTTCTTTTATGTAACATAAATACTTATGACCAGCCTAAAGCATATTATTGTTCATGGGTAAATAAATATGTTAAAACTAAAGTGTCATTTTTGTATACATCTGCTGTGTCACATGTACACTCTCTCTCCACTTGTGTTGAGACCTGAAATAATAGGTTGAAAAGAATGTATTTAAATTGACTTGAGTTAGCTGTGTAAAATGTGGACACTGAAATATTGATTATTTACCCTCTAAGAGAGAACAGTCATATCTGACCATTCACATTCCTGTAAAGATATCATGTGCCCTCTCTTTTTAGAATGTATGCCTCTCTCTCTCTCTCTCTCTCTCTCTCTCTCTCTCTCTCTCTCTCTCTCTCTCTCTCTCTCTCTCTATCTCTCTCTCTTTTTCTCTCTCTCTCAAACTCACACACTGTCGATTGAGTTATCACGTGTTGGTCACTGAACTCAGTCTCAGACTTTATTCCCGACATTGCTGGAGCATTTCCTCACACTGCGGCGGACTGCTGGGACCTCAGCCATGGAAGAAATCAACCCAAACCATCACGATGATTTAGTTATCTTTGTAAACGGCAAAAAGGTAAATTGTTTGGTAATTAGCTTATCAGATGTTGTTTTTATTATCTTTAACTGTCACATTCCAGAAAATAACGGCTAAATCTAATAGTTCAACTATTCTACTATTAAACTAAGTGTTTTCACCAAGTTATCTCCCATGAGCAGTCTGTTCCTCTCCGCAGGTCGCTGAAAGAAATGTAGATCCAGAAATGACGTTGCTGACGTTCCTCAGAGCAAAGTGTATCCACACACACACACACACACACACACTGCAGCTCTGTTCAGGTTTCTATCCTGTGTTGGAGTAAAATATTTTCTTGGGCGAGCATATAAGTACAGTGTACTTTTTGTTTTTAATAAAAGTACTGCAATGTTTATGAAAAGAAAGTCTAAGACTAATTAAACAAGGGTGATTCTGCAACTTTCTTTCTGCCTAATTTTCATGTGTATGAGTGTCCCATGTAACTGTCTTTTTCTGAGCTTTTCCTTAACACTACCAGTGGGCCTGACAGGGACTAAGCTGGGATGTGCCGAAGGCGGCTGTGGGGCCTGTACTGTGATGGTGTCTAAATTCAATCATCGTAACAACCGAGTTGTGTATCCTTTTTATAACTTTTCACAGTCTCCGTGTGGTGATTAGTTATATTATGGACAATGGATTGCATGGTCCATAAGCAGTCATTATGGTGTATTGTGTTCATTTAAGAGCTGTGCAAATGTTATATTCAGTTAGACAACTACCAGGAAATACACAGTCGAAGCATACATGGAAAACTGAACAGTTCCACATGGATGGTTTATCATCACTTCTGGGTTCTTGATGTCCTTGATATCCTTGTCTTAGTCATCATGCTGTTAATGCCTGTCTGACACCGCTGTGCTCTTTGCATCATTGTGCAATCACAACAGTGGAGGGTGTTGGTAGCATTGCCAGCAAATTGCATCCTGTACAGGCAAGTACAGGTTACATGCACTACTTGCTTGTGGTCTGACCATGTTCACATGTCATGATATGCAACTGTTTAGAACATTGTATTCACTACAAGGTATGTCTTACTCATAGTGCTTTCCCAGTGAATATGTTATCTTCTGCTTGTACAGGAGCGAATTGCCAAGGCTCATGGATCTCAGTGCGGTTTCTGTACCCCAGGAATAGTTATGTCCATGTATACCCTGCTCAGGAACAACCTGCACCCCACAATGCAGGACATTGAGCAAGCCTTTCAAGGTATGATGATGGCAGCCATGATCTGCAAGTCATTTCTGTTCTCCTTATTATATTATTGCTATATTACCCACTCCATCATCAAAAGTTTTCTGAATAATTAATTCATTGAACTGTAAACAACGTAAGTGAGGATGATTTGATTTTCACTGTAGAATAACTATACTATACGAAGTAGATTTCTTCACGTGGTGATGATGGGAACCAGAGGCCACAATAGCTGCAATCCAAAGACAGACATTTTATTTACTAAGACAACCAATGAACATGCATCACATCTTCTGAGATTAAAAATACTCAGAAAAAAAGAAAAATCTAGCATCATCACAAAGGTCCATACACAATGCCTACAGAGACAGTCTGAAAAAGAAAAGTTAGATGAGGCTGTAAAGAATGTGGAGATCAAGCTCACAGGGTTCACGGCAGAGCACAACGTACCTCTGAGAATCTCAGACCATTTGGTCTTGGTCTTAAAAGACATTTTTAAGGATTCACAAATAGCCCAAAACATGGCCCTTGGGTGCACAAAGACGACTGCCATAACCAAGCATGTGACTGGGGATTGTTATTCTGAGAGTCTAACAGAAATTCTTAAAAGTAAGAAATTCAGTGTTTTGATTGACGAGTCAACTGACATAGGTAATGTAAAAACGCTGTGTGTCGTTGTTCGTTTTTTTGACGAGGGGGCTAAGAGGATTCAGACCAGGTTTTGGAAACTGGTACAGCTCTTCTCGAACACAGACAACCACAGACTTGCTAGAGAGGGAGCCACAGCCTCAGGAGTGATTTTCCAGACATCACAGTACAGCATTGCATATGCCATTCACTGCACCTTTGCGCAAGCGAGGCATGCAAACAACTCCCTCGCAGGTGTGAGGATTTTTGCCAGAGACATTTATGGATACTTCAGAAACAGCGCAAAATTGTATCGCGCAGCTCCGAGAATTTCAAGACTTTTGCCATGCTGAGCCCCACAAAATGCCCTCACAGACTCGATGGCCGTCGCTGAACGACGTTGTAAAGCGTGTGTCTGCGCAATAGGATGCTCTCCGTCTTTTCTTCACAGATCAGTGGCTTGAGGCCAGACTTACTGCTGCGGAAACCATTTTTTCACTCACTAAATGACCAGTCTCTATGCCTCTTCTATTATTTTCTTGAATGGGTGCTACCAAAATTCACAGACCCTAATCAGTACTTTCAGAATGAAAAGGTGGTGATCACTTCTTTGAGAAGCAAGGTCTGCAAGACTTACAAAGATCTGATTCTGACTTTCATGGATAGGGACTATGTGATGTGCACTCCACTGAAAGATCAATAATGGCACAAAGGTCACAATGAGCTCAATGTACTTGGGCATGCTGCACTCCAGGACGGCATCCAATCTGTACCGTAAAAGGGTTCCCCAACCAACATCTGTCAACACAGCACAAGTGGATGTGGCATCGGATGATGACAGCGACTTAGAGATTGAATTTGAATCTATGTTTTCTCTTTAACACACCAGTCTACTTCAGAATGTGGACATGTGGAATGTCTCATCTTTGGCACAAAAAAAAGCGGCCAAGGCTTCGTCCAGTTAGTGTGGGCGTATTGGGGCGGACTGCCCCCCCTCCCCTCCAGGAACCACAGCCAAGCTGGTAAAGAAAGTCCAGGGTCATTTTTTTTGTCCCAGTCCGCCCCTGTTCGTGTGCGATCATTTTCCTAAAAAAAACAAGGTTTTGGTACGATACTTCAACATTTCCAATCTGGCAACACTGGTGTGAACCCTTACTGGTAAGCCGGCCAGAATTTAGTAATAAGTGATGTTCAGTTTTCATTGGGTCCTGTCTGTGTCTGTGGGTGTATTTAAGTGTCCCCTGTGCCTGGTTTGTTGTCAGTCCACCCTCACACTTTGCCTAGGTTGTACCAGTTGTTTGTGTTTTGGAATTTGTGTATGTTTTGGCCCTTGTGCCTTCTTTGTGTTGATTAAATGAAGATATAAGAAATGGAAATCCACAGTTGCGCCTCTCTTCCTTACTGGTGCAAACCTCATGTGACAGTAAGGTTGCTTTTAGATATCTGGACACCAGAAATTTGAGGAAAAATCCTTGTCACTTAGGGGTTTTATTTGCTCAGATGCACTAATGTAGTTTTGGTGGTGGTTGTAGGTAATCTGTGTCGCTGCACCGGGTATAGACCCATACTAGAGGGCTACAAGACCTTCACAAAGGTAATAAATGCAGTTGTTTCAATTAAAACACCAAGCATATTATGATACACAACATTCATCTACTAACCATGCCAGTTTTCTGCCTTTTTTGTCTTGCAAATGCTATCATAATGATTGATGTCTGTGATGGGATCATTGATATGGTAGGTATAGAAAAGAATCTCCCCCTTCAGAATATTCATTTTGTTCCTTTGCAGCCTGAAATAAAGACACACACAAACAATGTTTCAGCTGCAGTTACTCAGTTCAACTTATAACATCCAAGTGAAAGATATAGCAACAGTTCAGGAAAAAAATATAAAAACAATCACTGAGAGGGTGAAAGGATCTCCCCCATGTGTGAGTACTGGAAACACCTTTTACTTTAATTACAGACTTACAGACTTCTTTACCAACTTTGCACATCTAGACTACAACATTTCCCATTCTTCTTTACAGAACTGTTCAACTTCTGTCAAATTGGATGGTGATTGTTGGTGGACTGCAGTCTTTAAGTCATTCCATAGGTTTTCATCAGGGTTTAAGTCTGGCTTCTGACTAGGTCATGCAAGGACATTTACCCTTTTCTCTTTCAGCCACTGGGTTGTCAGTTTGGCTTTGTGCTTTAGGTCATTGTCATATTGGAAGGTGAACCTTCTTCCCACTGACCACTTTCTGGCAGAGGGCAGGAGGTTTTCCTCAAAAATTTGATGGTATTTTACCCCATCCATGTTTTCATCTACTCTGACGTAGTTTTTGAAATTTTGGCAGGGTTCCAATGCCAAAATGTCCATTCATATATCCAGGGTAGTGCATGTGTATTCAGTTTTTTGATTGGTTGATCAATAGCTGAGTATTGATCATTTAAAATCAATCATTGCCGATAGACTCGAATTCATTGAACGTTAGCCGTTCATTGAACATTGCTCCGCACAGCCAGGGCGGCCCAGGTGAGTCTCACAGTCACTTTCCTTTGAGGGTCCTCCTCAAACGTCCCCACCGTTTGTCCCAGGACAGAGTCTCCTACGAGGAGCCTCTCCAAGTCCTTAAGAAAGGAGCCCCCTGTGGGGAGCCCATTCGTGTCCTGGATGGAGCTCCCATTGGGGAGCCTCTCCAAGTCCTCCTTGACGAAGCCCCCAGCAGGGAGCCCATCCGTGTCCTCCTGGACGGCGCCCCCAATGGAGAGCCCATCCGTGTTGGGAACCGAGCTCCCTCCAGGATCAAACCCCCTCCAGGGAGCTACTCTGTGGCCCCCAGGTTCGAGTCCCCTCCGGGGAGCACACAAATCCTCTCTCGCTTAGCGGCTTCTGCGCTCTGTCACTCGGCAGCATGGCTCTCTTGCTCGGCGGAGTGGCTCTCTCGCTCAGCGGCATGGCTCTCTCTCTCGGCAGCTGGGCTTTATTGGCCAATGTGCGCAGGGTCCCTGGACCCTCAGGTGTTTGCCTCAGCTGCTGGTCGGCTTGCTCACGGAGGGTAGATGCCAGGCTCATGAGTTCAAGTTCAAGTTCAAGTTCAGTTTATTTATATAGCGCTTTTTACAACCAGGTTGTCACAAAGCAGATTTACAAAGTCCAGGTCCGAGCCCCTAGTGAGTAAGCCGAAGGCAACAGAGGCGAGGAAAAACTCCCTCAGATGGAGGGAGAAACCTCGGGAGGAACCAAGACTCAAAAGGGGAACCCGTCC
>JBBIGA010013632.1:0-14997 GCA_037576975.1 Alestes dentex | reverse complement strand
TCTCTCTCTCTCTCTCTCTCTGTGTCTTTTTCGCTCTCTTTCTCTCTGTCTCTCTTTCTCGCGCTCTCTTTCTCTCTCTCTCTCTCTCTCTCTCTCTCTCTCTCTCTCTCTGTCTCTCTCTCAGAGCCAAGATCTGCAGCAGAACCCGGTGAGTTTCCCTTCCTTCCTTGACCTGCGAAAACAGTCTCTACGTCACACACACATGCTCCACACATTTATCATCTCATTCACTGACACACCTTCAGTACGGCTGTTCACACACCTGCTCTCTGCACCGCAACATGTGTGCTATACCTGTGTATGATGTCATACAGACAGCAGTGATGTCATCACACTGAGATCTAGTTCATGACTCAGAGTTCAAACACAAGGTTAGGGGAGTAATGCCTCAAAAGGTTACTCCTCAGACAGCATATTGTTCCTGTTTTCTCAATGTTGCCACATACAGTTCTCTACTGTGTGAAAGCATATTCTCATTGTGGTCACAAAACCATATCTCCAAAGTGCTGAATCACAGGTTGGGAAAAGAATCCATGAATGCATCTTTAATGTAATAAGATTTTATTCCAGATTGAATCATTCGTTTCAATCTTAAAGGCAGTCGATCAGCCAAGACTTCTGAACTGGAGATTCTAACACTAGAAGTCAATAGTCACCTAAATCTTTTTTTGTAAAAACATCCCAAAACGTCTCTCATTCTGCTCAAACCTCATCCAGCTCTTGGTTTAGGACTTGGATGAGGTTTAGGACATTAATTGAGCTATAACTGTGAGCTGTAACTTTAGACACCATGGTCTGATTTCATACGCCACTTCAGGTAAGTGTTAATCTACATTCAGTTTTTGTGAAGATCATCATGCGTAATGAGACGTCCGCTCCACGATCCGTCCTCCTTATGACTGCATTGAGAACACTATCCCTTGTGCTGTCTGAAATGGCTGCCTGTAGTGATTACATTTGATTTATTTTATCATTTTGATTCCCTAGTGAGTAAACCTCTGTCTTTGTGTGTGTATGTGCGTGTGTGTGTGTGTGTGTGTGTGTGTACGTTCGTGGGTATGTGGAGACACTTTCTGAGTCACACACCGAGCAACTGTATGTGTGAGTGTGTATGTCTGCTGGTGTGTGTTGTCTTCTGACTGCCGTGTCTGAAAGCCCGCCCCCTCTTACAGGCAATAGCTTGTTCTTTAGTTGTGAATCACTTGTTTCTGTCACTCGTCTGTCTGCCGTCGCCACGCCCGTCTGCAGATGCCCTGAGCACTTTTGTTGCAGCTACATTCTTAAATTGCAAGAAAGGCTGAGGGCATTTGAATATGCAGATTTCTGAACTCAAAATCTCGAAATATAATCAGGCATTCAAATAAGGCATTGGTAGTTTGGGACCCAGAAATATAGATAAAAAATATGTCATTTAATATGCATTATAATATGTTCTTTAAGAGAGTTTGTGAAATAGAATGCCCACTCCAGTTGGCACTTCAACCATGTAGTTCTGCGGCCTAACTTGAACTTCTTGTTTAGCGTCGTTTTGTCGTATTTTTAAGCAGTCAGCTGAGAGAGGCAGCGTGTTGCTGTAGTTTTCCCGCAATGTCAAGTTTATAGCAAAACCACGAGATATAAATACAGAGGTCCCAACTCCAGTTCTTGAGGGCCAGTGTCCAGGACAGTTTGGTGATTTACTCCCCAAACACACCACAGAACCTGGCAGTGAACGGTTTGTGTGTTTGAGGAGTAAATCACCAAACTGTTCTAGACACTGGGAACTTCTAAACTCTGCTGGACACCAGCTCTCCAGGGCTGGAGTTGGGGATCTCTGTTATTAATGCATATTATATGTTGCGATCATATGTGTGTGAACGTGCAGCACAACAGCTTTTTAAAAACAGCTCGGAAAAACCCTCGGCTTTTAGAAGGGCCAAATTAGAGCACGATAAAAAGTTAATAAAACGCACCCCGTGTCAAAACAGAATCGCAGATGTGTTGACTGTAGAAGGGAAACTATGTAGTCAGACAGCAGTTTATTCTCTAGTTAGTCTGAATGGATGTCTTTTGTTCGTTTCGCTCTCATATTTCAAGCAAACCACAACAGAGTTTGTTTGGACACGGGCAGAGACTGACATCTTTCGGAGGTCTCGGTTCACCACCAGGGTTCAATTGGCACTTTTTTTCATTTGTTTTGATGAAGTGCCCCGATAGAGCAACAGCACCAGGAATTGTTTAATCAAATCTGCCAAGTGTCCAGGATCACTACACCAGCCAATTCCTCACGCAAAACAATTAGCTTCACTCTCCAAAGAATGAGTGTAATTGTATGTTCGTGTAACAAAGTCCATAGATGTTGACTCGGCTCTGTTTGACCGAATTTAAAGGTGTGGCACAGTTAAATTGAGTTAATGCAACAGTCCTTTAGCTTCCAGTTACAGCACGAATCATAACACTCTTAAAAGGCTGAGGGCATTTGAATATGCAGATTTCTAAACTAAAAAATCTCAAAATATAATCAGGCATTCAAATAAGGCATTAATAGTTTGGGACCCAAAAAAAATATCTAAAATATGTTTCATTTAGTATGAATTATAATATGTTCTTTAAGAGAGTTTGTGAAGGAGAATGCCAGAGCACAATCAGCTTAGATGGCACACGCCAGCTGTACTGTGTTAAATCACAAAGACCTGAAAAACAAAACACATCACTAGACCAAGCAAATGGTCTTGTATGGATTAGCTCTTATTGTCACTGTTGGACCAAAGCCTCTCTAAACAAGTAACTTTACAAGTTATTACATTCTTTACCTCCAGTGTACATGCATGTAAAAATATATGTGTGAGTCTTTGTGACCAATTCTATTGGTTGAGGACTTTTTTACACAGTTTTAAAGGCAGTTGATATTTCAACTTATGTAAAATAAAATAGAGAAAATGGAGAGAGGAGGTCTTGTTGTGACTGTATTGTTTGAAACCTCAAAATGCTCAGTCCTAATACACCAATGATCACTGTGTAGCTGTGTCAGAAATGTCCATTCTGCTTGCCCCAACAGAGGAGATCTGCACATTGGTGATAGCAGAAGCTTTCCCTGAAGATGGAGGCCTGTTCTGCTGCAGTGCTACAAACCAGTACGGCTCAGTCAGCTGCACCGCTCAGCTCGCCGTCACACCAGGTGAGTTTAAATGAATGGTTGCAACCAGACTATTGGCAGAATATCACTGCAACACAACGGAGTACAGCAAAGAATGGGATGCAAAACGCAGGTCGTAATTCTTACAGAAACATTACATGTGGCGCATTAAACTGTTGACAGTTCATTCTTGGCCGAATTTTTCGAACACTTGGTTTTACTCAAAGGCGATGTGTCTTATATCCTGAATGCATCGAAACATGAGGTCATCAAGAAGGGGAAAATTACGAGTCCATTGCTCAATCCTAATGTAGTAGGTGTGATGTCAAGGATTCAGCCGCTAGTGGCTAAATTGTTATGACTTGCTAATACATTATGATGATTAATGTCAGTGCGCAACTGTTGAATAGACTTTCCGTCATTTGTTTATGGTGAAATAACAAAAACCATTGTCTTTCTTAAGAAAGTGAGACAACCTTCCATTAAAGAGTGATGAAATAAGGTATTCTGTGGAATGAGTGTTGCTTAGGACTTTTCTGCCCTCTCACAATCTTTTGTTAGTTCTTTTTGTGATCACATCAAAAGGTCCTGGGTGGCTTTCTATAGCACCGTTTTGCAAATGAGTCAAGTTTAAAGAACTTCCACGTAATGTAAAGGTTCTGTACTAACTTAAGAGCTTGAAACCATGAACCAACTGGAAAGCTTTATTTTAGGCATGTATTCTGAAGGTGCTTAATTAGGAGTTTTGAGTTATTTTGAATCTCAATAAACCTGATTACTGTAAACAGACCCTAGATCATTAGTCTAGTGTAGGATTAAAAAAAAAAAGGATGTTTGTTTCTACTGCTGAATCAGCAAAATACGAGTGCAATCACGCCAGAGCTCCCACCCAAATAAATGAGGATTACATGCATTCATACAGGCTTAGATATACTCCAAACAATCAGGTTCTGATACGCTCCCTCAAGGTTAGCACTGCACCAGCAACGCAGCAAAGCAGACTGAAGAAGTCTGCAGTTTACTGGGACAGCAGATTGGGGATGTCTGTAAAACTTGGTTTACATTGATAGAACCTATATGGACATTGTCAGTTTTTTTTTTTATTAGTGATAATATTTAGAATTGTTAGAGATTTGGTCTTGGGTTTGAATTATGGACAGTGTGTCCCCTCCATCAGTGACACTGTCCTGTTACCTTAAAACGGCTTGGTTAGCCCTCAGAAGCTGTCATAGTCATTTTACTGCGCTATTATTGTTGTATTGTTGTAATAACATTATTACGTGATTAATACAATCGTTGTAAAAAAGCTACTTGAACTCTAAAAATATACAGTTTATATTGTATATATAAGAGAAAGCAAATACTATATAAAGAGCAATTAATATAATAGTCATTATGATTTTTTAATAATAGTATTTAATACAGCTGCCCACTAGCTCTATGTTTTGAATCAGTGGGTTTTTACTAAGCATCAGTATGACACATTCTCTAACTTTTCTAAACGAAATGATTGTCTTTAATTAGTAGGTCTGTCACAATCATAACCTTGTATCTGGTGATGAATTGCCATACAAATAACTGGCGTCATTTAATTGTCATTTTTGAATGGCATTTTAAAGGAGAAGCCTAAATTAAGCAAACTGACTGAACAGTGAGCTCACTTCCTAACTGTTGACTGTGACTCCATGTTGCTGACAGACACAGCACACTGTCCTACACACTAGTCAGATATCAGAATGTTAGATGCTTGTGCCAGATCTATACCGTGTCTAAATTATGTTCTGCATTATTTTATTTGCATTTTCAGCTTGTCACATAAACATATACAGGGGGTCCTCGGGTTATGACACCGATCCGTTCCTACGAGTGATGTAACCCAAATTTTGGTGTACGTCGAGACACACCCTAGCCTAAGTCACTTACCGATCCTAACGCAGTTGTAAAATCCTAGTCTAGAACATAAAAACACAACTAAGCCACGGAAAAAGGAAAAGGACATAAATATACTGGACTTGTACTTTTAACAGCCCAAAATGGCGTACGTAATCACTCATTCACTGTGTTACTGCGTATTCTGCGTATTCTTCGTATTCTTCTGTTGCACGCAACCAATCTAGTCGCCAACGTAATCTGTAAGTACGACGCTAACAGTGTATGCCAAAACTTTTGTCCCAATTTTAAAATGTGTTGTGAGCGTCGTAAGCTCGAAACGTTGTATGCCGAGACTGTTATAACCCGAGGACCCTCTGTAATGTTAAAAGCTAACACAAGCAGAAAATTATGGTGATCAGCTCAAATAGTCGCGATGTAAATACACCTAGGAAAACTGTCCTTATATTAGTATGTAAATCTTGTGCGTACTAATCTCCTGACCAACTGGTGTAGTAGTAGGCAGTAGTTCTAGATAACATACCAAGTTAAAGAACAAAGAAATCCTAACAACTGTCCCAAATCCTGTCACTTCAGTGGCTGAGGAGTCATCTAGCAATGGCGTATCTGGAGACGACAGTGTGTTCGAGGACAACCAGTCGTTTCCACCCCCTCCCCCGCCAAACGAGATCAGTCTCCTGGAAGTCCCACCCAAAACCCCACCCAGTGCTGAGGCCTTCCAGATCAATGAGCTGGACATTTGGCCCAGCGTCACGGCGATGCCAGCTCAGGTGGCCACGGAAACCGAACGCCAACCAAACGGAACCCTTCCCAGCAACCACACCCCGAGCACCTTGACCAAGGAGGCCCCTCCATTAGGAACGAATGTGAAAGACACAGTACCTCCCCCTGGACAAACCGCTCCACCTCTGTCACCATCTCCATCTAAAGAGGTCCCTCCTATTCCCACCAAGCCCAAACCCAAACTGTAAGTAAAACATCTTTTCTCCTTCACATCTTTAGCACCTCAAACTACGCTGGTTCATTTCCAAAACCATTGCAATTAGTCACCTCCACATCACCTCCAACTTATTATTCATACGTAATCAACATCATAGTTATGGGTTATACTGAACTAAGAATCTCAGTCCTGATAATGGAACACCCCTACTCTTTCCATTTTAATTTATTTTTTTTTTGATGCTCTAACATGTACTAGAGGCTTGTTCATTGGTTGATTGTTTAGATTAGTTCTATTAAAATGGGGGTTTTTGGCCTGGGGATCAAGAGATTACGTTTGGTGGTCATAAGATAGCTGTCAGAAGAATTGTTATGATCATCAAATTTTCATTGAATAATTACCAAATTAAAAATTGCATTTCTGGATTCAAGTACAAGCCTGCAGTAACCAAACTGACTGCTTAGTTGTCTTGCTTTGAACCTGTAGATACTTAGTGACTCCCACCTGACGGCAGACACAGCTCAAGCTCAAGTAAACAAACATTACTCACCACTGCCCCCTAGATGATGCCTCGAACCCAGTGAATGAAAAGTCACCCAATTCATATTCTTATCGTTGGCACGTAAACACATGTCAAGTCAGAAAACAAAAGTTTCTCTATTTACATGGGAAGTTCTGGCCTTCAGTGGAAAGAGCCAGTCAGCATGTTGGTGAATCTGTAAACTTGGACACACCATTATTGTTGCAGATATATACGCATCAGTAAATGAGAATAATCCATAAAAACATGTTTTTAAAAGGTACACACTACAGACTATTCATGCAGTTTACACATTTATTTTTCAAGCCTCTTCTCCCTTTTGTCTAAGAAATATTAGGGCACGTTTTAACATGCTTAATGTGCAACATGTGTGGAGGGCAGACACGGTTTGTTTGTGTCCATGCATTTACAAAAGGCCTTTAAAAGGCCCGATCACACAGTGCACTTTTTTCTTTCCAGCATATAACAGCACCAGTATCTCTTCAGCTTTGAAAAATTCAGTAATGTTAAAGCGTGAGGTCAGTCTCTCTTATATGTTATGTGTAGCAATAAAGAACACAAAGAATTTGACCTTGGGCAAAGGCTAATGGTGTTTTGATAACTGTCCAAATTCATACTTGCAGTAGTCTCAGCCACACAGGATTACCATCATCACCCCCGGCTGAATGTAACTGTACCTCCGGAATCTGATATCTTACATCGATCTTTGCCAGGAAATGAAAATGAAAATGAACTTGAATCCTGCATGTTTACATCGCCATGGTTACGCCCCTGTCAGTCACTTTACAGTCTGAAACATCCTGAAGACTTTCTGAAGGGAATGGTTTTTTTTTTTAGAACTGCTGCAGAAACGTTCTTCTGGACATTTTCCAGATCTGTGTACAGAACACCACACCATTAGAATAACTTTGTTTAAAATGGCATTTTCATGAACTGGAAAAATCCTGTTAAGGACTCTTCCAGGAACGTCTCCACAAAAATTCCCTCATTCCTAGATTCACAAGAGACGCACACCTATCTTAGACTGAGAGAACTGACGGATATGCATCTAAAACTGTAGCTTCAAGTGAGTTTCTCAAAACATAATTCTTAAAATAGACCAAATATCTTTGCCCTCCAGCATTACTTCTAATTCTGGCTTGCAAACATTTTTCAGTGTTTGGTTTTGGGGGGTTTTCCATGTTATATGTCACATTTTTCTTGACAAGCTATGAAGTATAAAATCATGTTTCAATAGACAACATGATTGAAGAAACTTACATTAGAAGTTGTTTTTCATGTTATTTTTAAGTGCATCTTAACATTCAAATGATCTTAAATTCAATTTTTGGGGGAATTGAGTTTAAGAACATTCTTATGAACTTATTGTTTGTGTTAAGGCTCTTAAGGAAAGGTTTGGTGTGTCAGGCCCCAGGAGTGGGAACTTCTAGGCAAAGCTAGTTTGAGGAAACTGGCCACAGATCAGCTTGAAGCCCGTGAAGGTTTTGGTGTGCAGCTGTGTGGTTAGGAAAGGGCTAGATAAAAGAAGAACCTCACAAACGGATGAAAGGCATTTTGGTCCCTTTAGAATCTTGAAGGAGTGATATCATTGCGGCGTGCCAGAGATGATTGGGGAAAGTGTGCGAGACGTGTGTGCGAGACGTGTGTGTGTGTGTGCGTGTGTGTGTGTGTGTCAGTGAACAGCTGTGCAGCAGTTTCTCAGTTCCTTCCTGCCTTATACTGTGTGCCAATTCGCCACTGTATCAAATATGTCTGATACAGTAAAGCTATTCAGATATGAACTAAAGCACAAAGGACAGGGAGACACACACACACACACACACACACACACACACACACACACACACACACAGAGTGCTGCTGTGTGTACTTGCTGAGGACTGTTTGCCCTGGTTTCTGCTAAATATGCTGCTGAAATTTGACTCTGCCAGTGGCTGGAAATGCTTTCCCTTAGTTGTGGGTTAAGTCAGGGTTAAGTGAGTTGCTCGAGGGTGTAAATATAAATCCTCTTGCCTCTTCTGCTGCTTTTGTACATAGCTTTGTTTCCACATGAAACCAGTTTAAGAAAGGTACTGCTTTACCTTTGCATATTTGATAAAAACGCTTTTAAAGATGCTTCTTGGGCCTAAATTTAGTTCTAATGAAATAAAATGACCATAACTTAGTGAAAAGTCAGCCAGAAATCAGAATCAGAAGTTCGTGTCCTTTGTCACATTAAGCATAATTCATCATATCAGGAAATATAAAAGGCGTTTCTGTCATTTCCTTCAAAGTGTCATGACGTCCTTTGAGTTTTGATGACATCACTACGCATCAGTGGTTGGGGAAAAACAAAGTCACGTTTCACTTCCCTCTCCCGCTCCAGCTATAATCAGAAAATGCACTTTAACCGTGTTTGAGTTAATAGTTAAATACATTATTCAAATGTAAAACTGATTATTTAAAAAGATATCTGAAATAAGTCCAAATTCAACTGACTGAATTTCCATATAACTGAGCCCTTGTCGCAGGCGTCCCCCATCAAACAGAGCCTTTTCCAGTTCTGGCTGTTATTCCATTAGCGTGAAGAACACAACCAGCTTGAAAGCTATTCCAGAGATGGTAAGATCAGGTCCTCGTGTTTTGTCCTTATGCAAAAGCAACTCAAGGTGAACCAAGAATGGGATTCATCATAGCATTCATCAGGGACTCACAGTCACATGTAAGTTTGGACACCCCTAGTCAAATTACATGTGTTGTAAGTCTTCTAAACAATAATTCACAGTTTGAACTATCATTTTAAGGCTCCATTTAGCACATCACTGCTTATGTTTTGTTATATTTTCATATTTGATATTTTGATTATGATAAAATAATACATGTTGAACTAGAAACCAAATAAAAAAATGCCATATTTATGTTTGGGCCTTGTAGAGCATATGTACTTATTTCCACACAAAAAAACATATTTGTCTGAGGGTGAAGATTGTTGCTCTTCTGGACATCAGTCACTCCTGATGATTCCATATTTTGGTAACATCAGCTGCTATATCTACCATATGCTACAGTAGGAAGGATTTTTATTACAGCATTTGAAACTTGAAAACTCTATATCGTGTCATTTGCTGTTGTCCATTCACATCTATTGATTTACAAAAGTTTGCAACATCTTGCAGTGTTTTAGGTGATGTTTCAGTGCCATTTTTGTAGCACTGGTCATGTGTCATTCCTAACTTTAAGTAAACTTAAAGTAAACTGATCCTCTCACATTTCGGGGAAATTTAAACACAGTGGAGGCACCTCTCCACCGGTCGGCGTATACAGAGGAGCAGGTGTTAGAAAAGAGGCTAGAGTAGACAATTGGATGAAGTAAGGTTATATTGTATTGAGCTAGTATCGGCATGCTGGCTGAATTTGATCCGGCGCTGAAGTTTTGTCTGTGAGGAAGGTTTAGGGTGGAGGCATGAGAATAAGAGGAGATATTGAAATGTGTAGGCTTTGTGTGTGTTCTGAAAAGGCTCTGTGAGTCTTTTGTCTTTCTGGTCCATATCCGGTGTACATCATTTCAGGTGCATTTACATTCTCTGTGTATTTGGAAGACTTAGGCCGGAAAAAATGTGAGAGAATGTGTGTGTGTGCGGGGGGGGGGGGGTTCAAGCAGTATCTTGCTGATGTGGTGTGACTGTTGTCAGGTCTCTTATGTGCAACAGAGTTTACGTGGTTGTACATCTGTCGTACTCATGTCCTGTGACTTTCCTTTAACATCTCCCTCAGTTTTTTTTTTTTTTTCCAATTTGTTAAATTAAGCAAAGGTTCAAGGTTTAAGATGACTTTATTTTCATCAGTAGCTGTGTACACATACATAGTGTGATGAGACAACATTTCTCCATGGACTACGATGCAACAGATAGCAACGTTCAACAGAGTGTAAGTTATAATAGAGACGATAGACAATACAAAAAACAGACACAACAACTGCAATGCTAGTGTAGCAGTATAGTGTGGACGCTACATAAACCTCCCAGAGTAATTAGTACTGCACCATAAGTATGATTATTGCACAGGAGGCAGAGGACAGTAGTGTGAAGAGGATGTAAATACGAGGCAGTACAGTGAGTAGACAAAGCAGCAGTGCAGTATGAATGTGGGAAAGGGACGTAAACCTTCCAGAATTAATCATACTAATTATTACAAACATATTTTATTTTACGTTATATTATACATATATTATTAATATAGTAT
Organism: Alestes dentex; assembly: GCA_037576975.1. Classification (NCBI taxonomy): domain Eukaryota; kingdom Metazoa; phylum Chordata; class Actinopteri; order Characiformes; family Alestidae; genus Alestes; species Alestes dentex. Next base: position 4,290 of record JBBIGA010013632.1, on the reverse strand, counting down.
ACATATATTAATACATGTACATACATACATATATTATTGCACCGGACTTATCAGCAGCATAGGACCACATTCAGTAAATGTAAATGATGGCTTATCAGGTCAAGTGACAGGATATGAGAGCAGCAGTAAACAGAGGTAAAGGAAGGTGCAGGTGTTACTGAAGGTCTAGAGTGTAGCATGAGAAGTATGTACAGTAAAGTGAGGAAGTTCACAATAAACAGTAATTGTGTATTAAAATGTGCAGAGGTGTGTTCTGTAGACAATGCGTAGTTATTTCTAGTTTCACTGCTGTGTTGAGAGTAGTCCACAACCCACATTTCACTGTGTGTTGTACTTGTATGACTATGCATGTGACAAATAAAGAATCTTGTATCTTGATCTTGTATCTTGTACAAGATAGCTGGACAGTGGTCTTGTGATCAAAAACTGACTGCTGATGAAAGGGGTCGAGGCCATCTGATGAAAACTGTAAGGGCATCTATGTAGTGGTACTACATAAGGTAGCTGGAACTCAAAAAGTGATCAGATAGATGTTTCTTAAAGTGAACTGTCAATTTATTATGCCTATTAATGTTATGTATATTACGCCATATATAGTATATAGAATAGGGGCTCCATAGACTACACAATGAATAAATCCACTGGTGCTGTGGGCTACTAAAAAACAGTGTACAGAAATCTCTTTTTCTCTGCAACCCAAAGCTAATTAGAAATGCTATAAGTACCTAATTAGAAATACTATAAGAGATGGAACCAATTCCACGAAATGTATGTAGGACCTGGAAGGAAAGGGCTGTCTAACTGACTTGCAAAATCACAGAACGTTTAGTGCAATGTGTACATAACACAAATGAAATTGCTTTATAACCTACAGCTTCAGACCAAAATCAGCTTTCTTAATCAGGATAGTGTGAACGTGAGAGGTGAGATTCTGAGAGCTGTGGCGATTTTAGTGTATACAGCAAAAAACCTGTCGGAAGCCTCCATTAGGAAGCTACGAACAACAAACTTCTTACAGACAACTGGGCCACTCTGGTTTGATGACTATGTTTTGAATGACTCACCTACTTTAAAGTCAGGCCGATATCAGAATCAGAAGTTCATGTTCCCTCATCATTATTAAACATAGTTCATCCTCTCATGAATTATGAAAGACACAGTTTTGCATTTCTGTCATTTCCTTTAACATGTTATGACTTGAAAATGTCTTGTGGGTTCTGATTACATCACCAAGCATCAGTGGTTGGGCAAAAACAATAACAGCCAACAAAATCGAATTTCACGTCCCTTCCCCACCCCAGCTACTGTATTATCAGAAACCTTATCTGATATTATGCTTTTCTCAGGAATACATCAGAGGTTCCAGTTCACATTGACTTTGAACATTATTTAAATGTTTTTAAAATGTAAAATCGATTATTTAAAAAAAAATCATAAAAATACGCTGAAGACAAATTCAATTGACTAAATGAGCCCTTGTCCCAGGCATCCCCCATCAAACGGAGCCTTTACATGTTATTGTAGTTATTATGATAGCTTGGAGAACAGCCAGCTTGAAAGCTATTCCTAGTTCACTAGTACAGATGAATAGTTAATTATAGTTAACGGTACTATATTAAGCCACACCTACCACTCAAAATGTCAAAACATTATAACAGATTTCTAACTATTAAGCAAGTTCAAGTCAGCATTAATTGTATGTGGTGGTACTGATGTCTGGTCATATCTATCAAAAATAGCCTATAGTGCACAGTTTGTGTGTGTGTGTGTGTGTGTGTGTGTGTGTGTGTGTGTGCACGTGCGTGTTTGATGGCCAAATGTTGGGTGATGTGAAAGCCTCATTGTTCTTAATTGGGGCAAAGAGCCAGTTCTGGTTCAGAATGGCTCAGTGTTTTGGCAAAGCCGTGTCCTTGCGCGAGCTTCTGCGAATAGCGGGATCGCTGTAAAAAAAGCTGCTTCCTCGACAGATTTTCCACAATAATGTCACGGCTGAGCTGCCAGACACAACGGGACGTCCCATTGCGAGAGAGCGTAGACCCACGGCCCCCACTTTCTCCCCCCGAACAACCCAATCTGACCCCCCTCTAGCCCCTAGCGATCCTACCTCTCTCTCTCTCTCTCTGCTTTGTAATTACACTGTAAAAACAGGAATCCCATAATGACATAATTGCCATGGGGGTCATTGCTGCATGACGTGTGGAGGCTTATCAGGCCCTGCTCTCTGTGTCCTCCTGTACAGACTAACTAACTAAAACCACACTTGAACTGTGACCTCTGCCCATGAAAACTCTTTCCATGTACCTGCTAACCTTCCCCCTGGATATTAGCCGGAACGTGATCTGTATCTTATGGCTTTTGAGGAGATGTTGACGTCTCTGTAGCCTCTGCTGATGTTTGTCTTTTAAAGGCCTCTTGTTGCGCCATGGCTCTTTCTATTCTGTGCCACTGGAGTGTTACATTAATTGTCTTTGCGATTAAACTGTTAATCCGGATTGCGTAACGCTTACAGAGGACAAATGGAAAGTATGAGTCCGTCGTTTTTGCCGCTCTGCACGCAACCTGGGCCCGTAAATCGACCGCAGTGGTTACACCAGACAACAGACCACTAATCTAAAGGACCACAATTTGTTTGTTTGCATGTTCCTCTTCTGGTGTTCCGTTCCCAGCTCGCCTGAATCTCCTGGACCCGTTTGAAATGCGAGTTTATTTACATCCTCTAAACTGTAATGATGTGCAATCATGGATAGAGTGGATGCAGGCCTATGCTGTTAATGTGCTACGACAATTAAGTCTGGGCTCATTTACTTGTTTAGCATTTCTACGTAAAGCCAATAGTAAGTACAGAAAACAAAACTGTGTTCTGTAATATTTTTTTAGACTCAAAGTGCATCCGATGTGTCACTGCTTTCAGTGGAAAGCATCTTCTTCTTTATAATATCGAAAAATATAGAAAAATTCATCATACAACATGATTGAAATTGAAAACATTACGCTGACACCTCAGTTTCCAAATGATCAGTGACTGTATAACCAGGTGCTTATACAGTAATAAGGAAATACAGTAGTAATAACTTCCCCAAATGAGAACCAACGGAAGTTGAGGTTCTAGTTCCTTGTACAACTACCTGAGTCAGGTGAAACCATCATAACAATCATCAAAAAAGTGATCTAATTTGGCTAATTAGCTGTATTAGCACTCTTATCTGTGCACAGTCAAAGAGAACACTTGTGAGTAACATTAGGTTCTGTTGGTTTAATCTTAAGGATAAACTCATAAAACCGAAACCTTCGGTACGGGACTGATGCATAGTGCATCTGAAAGGTTCTGGATCTTGAGCAGTGGAAAAAAGCTGTTAGGAAGAAGCGGACATTTCTGATTGTTTTGAACTGAAGGGGTATATAAATCGAGTTCTTTATACATACTGTGTCACATATTGTGTCTAAAAACCATGTATTACATTCCAGGTGTCAAGTAAACATATGAAAATGTGATATGAAACAGTATGTTTTTAATGTGATCCCCTTTTTAAAATGATTTTCACTTCTCTCAAAGGTGAGGAGTGTCAAACCCACTATTTCACGCTTGAAATGATTGTGTATTTTCCGTCAGGGTTTTAGGTTCAATCTGTGTTCCATCTCTCTCTATGTCTGTAGGAAAGATGGCAGAGAGAGGTGTCAGCAGAATAGCCAGTGGGTGAAAACGACAGCCTAATATCCTTCAGCACAGGAAGGAAAGAGAGAGACAGAGAGAGAGAGTGAGCAAGAGCATCTGGTATAAGAACAGTGTACACAGTAACGTCAACGGTAATAAATCAGTTGTTAGAGGCAGATTTCATTTTTTTTTCTCTTGTTTGGTTTAATTTCTTTAGCACTTTTGAACCCAGTTTGAAATCAGAGTAAGTGAGGAAAAGATGGGACCCATCAGTTATGGAATACTGAACTGATATGATAAAATTGCATATAATATTTGATTTATAATGTTAAGGATGTTCGTTTTTCATTGTGAGGTGAGTGTGTGCATGTGTGTCTGTGATTTATGAGGTAGCTGAACCGAAAACACCCACCAGTCTTACAGGAACACGCTGCATAGAGTGCAAAATCTTTCCCATACTGCATTGATAACACCTGGAACTTGTAGAGGTGTGTGTGAGGCTGAGAGAGAAATGGAAAGACTGAGAGAGAGAAAGACAGAGAGAGAGAGAAATAGAGACAAAGACTGACAGAGAGAGAGAGAGAGAGAGAGAGAGAGAGAGAGAGAGAGAGAGAGAGAGAGAGAGAGAGAGAGAGAGA
>JBBIGA010013621.1:0-14997 GCA_037576975.1 Alestes dentex | reverse complement strand
AGAGAGGGAGAGAGAGAGAGAGAGGGAGGGGGGAAAGAAGAAAAAAGTCGATCAGCAGCAAACGAGCGCGAGCCGAGCGGCCATCTTGGAGACGGAACTGCAGACGCTGTCAGTCGCGGCGCGCGCCACAATGAGCTCCCGCGGAAAAAACGGCTCGCGCTGCCTCTCCGCACGGCCGCGCCCTGGCTGCCCCCCCTTCTCCACCCAGTCCCCCCCCCCCAGACACGGCGCGCTCAGTATCAGGTTCACGGCAGCGCGAGGTCGGAGGGTGTGCGTGTGGCGGAGAACTGCGCGGTGATTGTTTTTCTCTCCTCGCGACCAGATTCCCACTCCGCGGTCGCGCGCGCGGACGACTCAGTGCAAACTGACACCGTCCCCCAACTGCCACCGTCCCCCAAAATGGCCTGCAGTCCGCCCGCCCCGCGTGTCACGTGACGCGCTCCTTAAGGGCGGCCTGGGAATATGTGTCGGTGTATTAAATGGGGGGAGGGGACGAGGGGCAAGAATTGTGAAACGTTTGTAAGCAGACACGCGCTACGGTTTATATATGTTTGCACACACTGTTTTATGCGTAACGCATTGTGCTTATCATATCACTAGCATTTATTATCCATATATATAATCTTTATATATAATAGCTGTAGGACGCTCGCCAGGCACCAGAAATTACTGCGAAGCGTTTGAAAGCGCAATATTTCTTTGCACTTTTTTGAATAAAGCTTGAAAAGGGACTTGAATTTATTTGTTTTTATTATTCATTATCATTTACATATAATAAGTGTAGAACTTCGGCTGCTGGTTCGTGCTGTAACAGATGTTTTAGAAGCTCGAGGCTAGAAGCAGCATTTATTATTAAACCGAGCGCCGCTACAAGAATGTGGACACCGCTGTTTTCAGTGTTAATTCACTGATTTGTTTTTCGGTCTTGGGCATTCAGGAGCGCGTGCTCAACTGCTCCTCAGCGCCGCGAATTCGAATTCGGAGTACGTATAGCCCAACAAGTGCCCCGTGGTCCTGAGCTTTTAAGAACGCATTTAATTGCACGATTAAACCACCATAAACCATCACAAACCACCACAAAGTGATTTTATCCAGAGATTAACAACCAACGACCATCATATTCGCCAAATTGTATTTTATTAAACAAACACACAAAGAACAAAGAAAAAAATCCAATTACACCGAGACATCTCCGGTGAGACTGAAGGAGTGGGGTCCCGTCATTAGTCCGGTCTGGAACGCTGGAGGTGGAGGAGCTCATATCTGAGCGGCCCTCTCTAGGCTCTTCGCCGCGTCCTTCATTTTCCCCACCAAATCCTAAACAAGGTTCAAATCAGAGACAAAATTTAATATGCGCCGCAGACAGGCCAGCCATTTCCCAGTCCGTCTCTTATTTTTTCGGAAGAATAGACAAACACATAATCGAGTAAACATGAGCCAGGTCATGCATTTCCCGTAATCTAACCCTAAAAGCAATTCTCTCCAACCGATCTATAATGTGCCTTAATTTTAATGCTTCTGAGACCAAGAAAACTACAACCCAACGCAGCTGGAATCGCTTGCGATGGACAATAAACCCGAACGCAATTCCTCAGGAAAACTGTCAGGTCGTCTGTTTATTTCTGAATTTTAAAAACAGAAAAAAATAATATATATTTCATGAGTATGCCAAGAGTTGCTACACATATGAAGGAAGTCTACACTCTTTTCCCTCTCGAATAAAAGTGGGATATATGAATGCATGGATGGATTAAAGGACGGAATGTCTGCGCGCGACTAAATGCAAGTGATTCATAAAAGTTTCCTCGTCCTAAAAGGTCATATATTTACACAGAAAAATGATTTTTAAAATCAGGTCTGCGGAAGGAATGAAGTTCTGCAGATGCCACTCCAGAAATCAAGTTTTTCGTAGCACTTCAACATTGTGTCGGAGGGACAATTCACTATTATTACGACTTCACTGTTCGAGAAAACGCGGGGCTTGAAGGATTTTTTTTTTTATTTAATTAAATACATTTCAGTTTTTTAATGCAGTGGTAGACCTTGTAAACCAAAAATCTGGCCGTAAGACCAGAAGCAATATTCATTTTATTGCAGACTTAAGATCTCTGAACAAGGTTCAAAAGTAGGGAAAGTTCAAAAGCAGACCTCTTTTCACTATTGACTTCCGGTCTAAAATGTCCCTGATTGGAATCCGTTTTCCATAGTTGTCACATTTTACAGTGGATCCACAAGCTTTTTTAAATTAGTTTTTTGGGCAAAAAAAAAAAAAAAAAAAATCAGATGGTACATTTGCTTTGCAGGTGTCTCACACAGTGGAATGAGATTCATAATTTAGGCCTGTACTGTTCAACTGGCCTAGTGGGTGGGAGACTTGCCTCTGGACCCAGAGGGCATGGATCTGAATCCTACCACCACTGGGTTCCTAAGCAAGACCCTTAACCCCAAGAGACTGTCCCCTGTTGTTAGGGAATAGAAGTAAAGTGTCTGCTAAATGCTGTAAACAAGCTGACCATTTCAAAGGCCTTCCACACCAGTGGGACCCCAATCTTTATTAAACACAATCTTTATTAAAGGGACAGTTACTCAAATGACCCAGCCTTTGAGCAGCCAAAATGTACAGTCTGGACTCCTGGTGCGCTCCAGATATTCATCATTCCGCTGAACTACAACCTATAGCCTATATTAGTTAAATATAGATTATATGATTCTCACAAATGTTTTTGTCTTGATCGCCAAACCACATTATTTGTGGTTGGCCAAAAGCAAAAAAAAAAAAAACAACCAAAAAACCAATATGCAAATTAAGGAGGTAGGCAAGTTTTGTATTGCGAGTGACGAGGATGGACAGGATCAAGAATGAGTTTATTAGCGGGACAGCTCAAGATTTTTTGGGAGAAGGATGCTGAGGAGAGACTCTGTGTTGGGAGAAGGATGCTGAGGATTAAGCTGCAGGGAAGAGGAGAAGAGGAAGGTCTAGTAGGAGGTTTATGGGTGTGGCGAGGGAGGGCATGCAGGCAGTTGGTGTGAGAGAGGATGATGCAGAGAACAGAAGGAGATGATCCACTGTGGTGACAGCCCAAATTAGAAGATATTTAGTTAATGTGATTCAAAATTGTAATGCAATCTCTACACACACACACACACACACACACACACACACACACACACGTATTTTGGCCATTTAGCTAATAAGTGGGATACTGGTTAAAAAAAAAAACTGGGTAAGGGGGGGGGGGGCTTTCTGGCCTTTAGGCAGCCCTGGCCTAAAGTCATAGCCTCCAATTTTGCTGGAAGTAAGCATGGTGCATTAACGCTTCAATCAAATTGACTCAATATACGTGGAATAATTAACATGGTTTGGATGGTTTATTTATAATTTTAGTTGTGATTTAAAATTACCTGCAGTTGCTCCAACGTGCAACTAAAATGTACTTCGGAAGATGTTCCCTCCCGTTCGCCATCCTGTAAATAAGTTTTATGTTTTTAGCTCATGCTATGAAAACAAATGAACAAAGATAAAGACAGAAACTCATACCTCGAGATCAAAAGAAATCAGGTAAGATGGTTGATTAACCTTGTGCACATGGCCACTCTAATAAAAGAAACAATGAGTCATTAAGTCTGCCAAATTAAGAATGTCAGAAGTATGAGCATCATCTTTTAAAGTTAACCATGACTTGCTACCTTTATGCAATATTCCAGGCGCCAAGATGCATCAGTTATGTGAGGGGGGCATCTAGCAATACTAAAATAAACAAAAAACAAAACAAAACAAAACAAATGAAATCATGTTTAAAATGAGGGTCCATATTTCATTACTAATAAACAATAGATTAATACATGTATCGTAATGGCTACAATAAGATGTTACAAACCACAAAATAAGTTACATTCATCAGAATGCAAGTCTATATTCATTCTGTATTCACCAGTTCAACAAAAACTAAACACAACAAAGCTCATGACTCACCTTGACAACAGATTTTCGAGGTTTCTCTTGTTTTTCTAGGCAGCAAATTGAAAGTAATGTCATGAACAAGTTACTCCACATATTAGTCACAATTTTACTCTTGTGAAAGAGGTGGTCACCTGATATAATGTGTAAAATGTTTCCACTCTTTCTAAATCAAATTTGGCATCTTCAAGGCACGAACTGCAAAAATAAACCCCAAAAAACAAATGCAATTTTTGTAACCCGAAAACCTCTCTGGGCACATTATGGAAATCAAGTTTGACCAAAATATTATGTGGTACCTAATGGCTGATTTGTCTGCATTTTGCCTTACTCCTTCAAGTATAAATGCGGTCGCAGCGACGTGACAGTGTTTCAGAAGAGCTTGATCAATGTTCTTCAGTTCTGAATGATCTATGGTGGATGGAAACAAAGCACACTGTGATTTTAACAGACCCCCCCAACCCCCAAAAAATACACACACAAGGCTACAGCAAACAACTTGACATAATTATGGATGTTGCGTAAGATACATATATCTATTTATACAATATCTGATGCAATAATGATCATGTCTGTAGATGCCAGTTTGTTCAATGTTTCTTCAAAGATCAGGGGTATTAAAAGTCCCCCCCCCTCTTTTTCTGCAGCAATAGCATCTACGTGAGATGTTGGAATATTGCTGTGAAGATTTGAGAGTTAGCGAGGTAATGATGTTGGATGGTCAGTTCTGGACCTCAAACACTACTCCAAACCACCTCAAGGTGGATGGACCCCCAGAACCAAGTGTCCCCCAACACTTGGTTCTGGGGCTCCATCCACCTTGAGATGGTTTGGAGTAGTGTTTGAGGTGTTGAGGTGCTTTATAGTGTTGACACTTCATTAAGCATTATCAGAGAACAAGCTTGTGTGAACAAGCTGTATGAGGAACTGAATACCTGTGTCATCAATGGGTGCAACCTTAAAGCAGCTGAAGGTTCAGCACTGTGCAAAAGTCTTGAAGCAGCCCTCATTTCTTCATAATTTGCTTCTAAAGATCCAGACTTTATTTTTAATGTTCTCCAGGCTTCCTGAGGGACTCCAGAGACTGAATCATTAAAGCAGAACAAAGACCATCTAACTTGAGTCCTAAACCAGTGAAGAAACAGGTGCATATGATTCCAGATGACCAGGCCATGACCAGTATACTGGTGGTGCTGAATGGTTGGAACTCTATTATCTAGGATTCTTGTATCTTTAGACACTCTGCAGCCTGTCACAGTAAAACATTTGTTCTTATTTCTTTCATTTAATAAACTCAGTGTGACAAAAAATAAGACATTCCGACAGAAAATAGTATTTTTACACCAAGGGGCAAAATAAAAAGAAATGACTTTTGCACGGTAGTGAATCTGTCTGGTGCACGGAGATATGACAACAACAGACAACCTTTATCCTAGATGTTCCTTCAAACATCAATACCCATACGTCCAACATCTGAGCCCGTTTACGGTTCCTGTGCTGTGCATGCATTAATAGGCAACACCACATGCTAAGATGTTAGCTTAGCCTTGTGTCTAGGCAGACTGGTGAATTTGGCGAGGAGCTTTTAGGGGGGGTCCTCCACTTCCATCACAAGCTGGCACTGCAGGACAGCTGAACAATTGTTTACACAGCCCATGTATAAGAAAAGCTTTAGCGCTGGAGCTCGAGACTGGTAGGCTTACGGGCTTCTCCGAGCAGGAAGCTCTGTAGTACAAAGGAGGGGAAACAACCGCCTTACCCAAGACGCCGTCGGTTCCGTGGGACAGCAGGCTGTGGAAGGCCATTTCGGCGAGGGCGGAGAAGGTTCTGGAATCGAAAGAAGCTGGATCTGCCAGTGCCTGGAGCCCCTTCATCACAGACTCTGACAACTCCATTTTGTGCAGAAGGGTTATGCGCAGTCACGTGGCCCACGGTCAGCTGATCATGAAGCTGGGCCAGCATGGTGCTTTAACATCTACTGCACGATTCCTGGAGCTCTTTCTGCGCCAAACCTCGCGATCAGCCTCGCTTGTTGTTGAGCTGAAGAGTTAGGGCAGGAACCTAACAAAGCCCACCACACACCGAGTGTATCGCGGGTGTGAAGACTATTACACAGCTGTGCAGCTGTTGCAGTTTTTAAACACTGATTAAAAAAACAACTGTTTTCCATCCCCAATGATTTTCCTCAAATCAATTAATAATGGCCATAAAAGACAGAGTGTGGCGCGAGGGTGAAGACTATTGCACAGCTTTGCATTTGTTACAGTTTACAAGCACCGAAGAAAACCTTTTCAAATAGCATAAAGCACTGCTCACTAAGAATATCCAGCTATCCTCCTCATTGGATCTGGCTAACTGAGAAATCCTGCATTGTAAAATCCACCTTAAACCCAACACTTACCCCCCACAAATGCATTTTTCCTGCTCTACCAGTCTGAACTGAATATTCAGTATTTCACAGTGTTGAGTTTGGTTGAGCTGAATGATCATTGGGATTGTCAGGTTTGGGATTGAGATTTATGGTTTAAGACAGTCCCCGAGCTTGCTTTCGTCCAGTAGTAGCTCGTGGACCATGATTAGACCCGTCCAAAATTGACCTATTGCCTCTGAGAAACCTGTCTGGTCCAAATGGTTCGTCGTCTGTTGTTGTTTACTAAACATAATTGGGCTTTGAGAAATTAAAATTTAATTTATTTCCTTCCAGTGCTCCCACTCCTGTCAGGTTTAGCCACATGTATGTGGAGGGGTCTAAAAATTGTACAGGGGTTTAAAAATAATAATAATTAAAATGTTGGCGAGTAGAACAGGCCTGTCTTTTTCTGGATCACATTCCAATGAAAGATAAATCATGTCCCAAGATTAGGATGAGATTCCATTTAAAATTAATAGGAACATATGTAGTCTTAGGAAAACTGTTACTGGTGTGCATGGTCGCCTCGGGACAACACAGTGGGGACCATAATTCTACATCATTCACCGCAGTAGTTTTTAAATATTTTCTGAGCTCCATACACCCTGTCTTAACTCCAGACCTTCTATTTTAGAAATACTGGGGTATGAAAAGGTACAAAAATACCCCTTTCCCTCAAAGACGCCTCTGAGGAGTTACATTGGTTATAACTTAATGGACAAAAACAATGACCAAAGTTATTGGTTATAACTTCATGAACAAACATCCGTTTGCATAGTCACTTGTTTATATAATATTTCTTTAACTGATGTAGATTTTTTATATTCATGTTTATGGAAAAGAGAGTAGCATTAGAAGACGTAAGCTGTGAGTTCCATGGTTTTGGGTCTGCAAGCTTTAAAAGACATTTCCTTAGTCAATGTAAAAAATCCTCGAAGCACAAGTAGTAGCGATAAATAACTGAATAAATCAAATAATTAAATTTAAGCTTGCTTATGCCCGGCGCTGTTTATAGGCCTCTATAGATAAGTATGTCAAAGAAGGCCTAAATGCTATCAAATTATTGTAATATTAGAGTATAAAAGTGTAAATGTGAATGAGCAACCAAGCTAAATGAACCACGCACTGCACTTTCATATAAGGCACATTTTAGGTTTTAGATGGTAATAATGACCTGCTATAAAATGTCAATTCGTCAAATTTAAGAACTTGATCTCTAACATTGCTCGTAATCCATCACTGTATTTATGAGTCCAAATCAACTCCAACCTCACCGCTTGGTGGAAGTTATTCCATAGTTGAGATTTAGATGCTCGAAGTAAAAAAAGAAAGACAGCTGTGCACCCCAATTTAAGAAAACCACATAAAACAATCAAGCAAAAAGAGAAGAAACTAAGAACACCATCCTTCTTTAAGCGGCATAAACCCTTACGCGCACCGGTTTGTTTATCATAGACCGGTTTGAGTTGACATACTGGACTTTAAACATTTACTGAACGTATTCTTTATTAATTGGGATAATTATGCTTGAGCAGCCTTGTGCAATAACACTGCATAGCAGGGCCAATAGCTCCAGAACATCTGCAATTCGCTTTTTCAAGATTTCTCAATCATTAAGTGTTTAAGATGAAAGTCTCTGAGTCAGAGTTGTCTACAGTGTTGGTAAATGGAATGAAGCAACGGGCAGCCAGGAACACAGCGCCCGGGAAGCAGTGTATGGGGACGGTACCTTGCTCAAGGGTACCTCCGAGGTGCCACTAGCAGCCCGGGGATTCAAACCCAAGACCTTCTGATCACATGGCCAACTCCCTAACCACTAGGCCACCAGCTGCCCTATAATAATTTAGAGTAATTTTATTACAGATTTGTTTAATCACATTCCTTTGTCTACCATCAACAATCCATTTAAACACTCAGAAGACATTGGGGGTTTGGAGAGTAATTATATTGTATTGTACACGTCCGGTTCGATTCACCAATACTGTAAATAAATGTGAGTCTCTACGTGTAACCGAAAGACCGACTGAACAGACAGATAAGGCCGCATAGGTTGCCTGGTTTGACAAACGTCTTGTGGTCAGGCACGTTCAGGGAACGTGTTGTTGGAGGTTAACATTAAAAAATAGGGAGAGTGAGAGGAACTAAAAGAACAGTCTTTTTCCACTTGTGCCATTGAGCAGGAGCTTTGGTCCTTTTAATTTTTTTCAGACAATTGAGGAGAATCTGAGAGGAACTGAGAGTATAGATGTATTTGCAATCAAGTTTCAAGACAGCGTGAAAACCAGAGGAGAGTTCTAAGTACTAAAATCTTTATGTAAGAGTAGTGCAAGAAGACAGATAGAGCCTCAGGAAAGGAGAAGCCTTTAAGCAGTGATCTCGTCTGCCTTTTGTTTTCGTAAAAATGACTGGAAGACTCTGAGATCACGCCCTGCCAGTCTTAAAGTTGAATCGAGTTAAATTTGGTTTAGGTTCTCTTTGAAGCACCAAACGCCTCTCGTGACCTTTGTTTGAGGCCCAGAACGAACGGGGCTGGTGAGATTGGTATTAGGACCTTTTGTCAAATGGTGGAGGCTGTAGAATATGCATGATGGCCAATATTGATGCCTCAAACACAGCTGGATTCACACCGCACGTGGAGAAGGAAAAGAAAACATTTTCTTTCTCTCTCTTTTTTTAAACAAGTTTACTGACGAAAACAGTCACCGGACTGATTGTTAAATCAATAAAAGAATTCATGCAACCGCCTCAGGTCTGCATAAATGGATGGGTGTTTGCATCTAGTGCTGTCTTCTGCACTCATTGTGGGAAGAAGAGATCGGTGTCTACGGCTTCTGACAAAACTGAACACGGACAACTTGATTGAGAAGAATAAAGAAGCAGATATACGCTGAAATAAACAATATGCCAAAAAACATTGTGTACTCAACAGTCTAGACTGGAGGGGCGAATATAACAGAGCGGATGTGGCCTCCAGATGAATCTGTGGTCATAATAACTGCTGCTACAGCAAATGTTGAGCAATAAGAGAAGGGCAGCCCAATTCACCTGTGTTGAGAGTCCTTTTGCGGATCTACTGCTTTATTGGGGCTTTCTCTGGAGCGCAGGTCACAGTGCTTCTGAAATTGTGCTGCTGGTAAATGAACTACTTTTGGTTCCCGGAAGAACCCTCAGTGTATGTTTTTGTAAATGAGACTGTAAAGCATATTTTCAAGCTTTGAAGTTTGTGACGGTCATAATGAACAGAGCGTTCAAGTCAAGAACCAACATTTTTGAGAATAGAATAGAATAAACGAGAATAGAACAGAATTGGAGAGAACTGAATAGAACAAGGACATAACAGAAATGAACAGAACAGGACAGGACAGTACGTTAAAAGTTTTCTGTAGGCATGATCATTAACAGAACTATTTCTCATAATCCTCCCATTAGCATTGTGCTTTCTATGAGCAGCTTTAACATTATAATGCACCTGTTTTAGTAAAGTCATGTGAAAAAAAATTATAGCCAATTCAATAAAAGAAATTTTTTTAAACAAAAACAATTTTCATCCTTTTCACTTTTTTGTAAAGTCTACTTAAATTCCCCCAGGATTTATTAGATCTCACCAGATGTTTAGAAAGTAGTAAATTACTCTTTGTCATGTTATGGTCATCTTTTTAAAACGTTTTACACCTAGGAAAAGAGTATACTTTTTACCTCTTTTGTTAAATCGTAGTCTTTACCGTTTATTCTTTCCTTTTTTCTTAATAATTCCTCTTTTAAATTCTATTTAAATTGGCTTGTAGGTGGTCACAGATTTTAGATTTTAGACGAAAAAGATCCAAAAATGAGTAAAATCTAACTGATACAGCGGACTATTTATAAGTAACCCAGTACGTCAGTAGCTATCTGAGCTGCTGCATTTATACTATCACTAAATAACTAAAATTACTTGGAGTCATTCGTTTACTTATGGAACAGTACTCTCAGTGGAATGTGGCTTCATCCATAATTGATGATCTTTTTGGTATCACTTGCTGTTTTGGTTTCAGTTAGCTTAACGTTTTGGTTACTGGCGTACTGTTTTGGCCCATAAATCGTTTCCTTTGCCAGTATAAATAAATTGGTTGATTTTGTTAATACGTTTAATAAAAAAGAGGAACTCAGAATGTTAGGGTCTGCGATCAGAGTGAAGCTCTGAACTGTAGGCCTGAGACTAGTTTTACATCCACAGACAACCAAAATTGGTGTTTGGCGATTAAAATTCACTTTTAGCGCACACGAATTTCTTCCTTTATGAAAACGTGACGACAAACATGTAGCAGTTAAACTCACTGTGACACTAACTGAAGGCATTTCCTCAACAACCACTAGCAGAATGAGGAACACCAAAACGGGCTGGTCCTTCAAAACAACCTCTGTGGTGCCTAAAGTGTCCCCTTCACAGTTTCTTGTGTTTGGATCTGGACAAACGTTTTGAAGAATACACAAGCCTCCAAGATCCATATAAACAAACGAACAACCTTCGACTTTGAGATATTTAGATTAAAATTTCTGTTACAAAAAAAGTTTCAGAATTTTACGTTCTATTATTATTTTTTTGTTGTTGTTGTTGTTGTTGTTGTTATTGCTGTTGTTGTTATTTATTATTATTATTATTATTATTATTATTATTATTATTATTATTATTATTATTAAAAGGGAAGCGCGGTGTCAGATTCAGGGAAGCGCGGTGTCAGCTTGTAGTTTCAGGTCTTGCGCTAAAGTGTGCTGTACGATCACAGTTCGGTCTTTTAGGCAAGAAAAAGGTCATTTACAAGATCAGATTTGGGAAAAAGAACTTTTCAACCAAACGAAGCGGCGTGATCTATATTAAATCGACATTAAATAAACACTAAATCTACATTAAATCAATATTAAATCTACATCTACACTGAGTCAACATTAGATATGCTTTGTTATAAGATAACCCTGTTCTTTCTCTATTCTATACAAATAAAACAAAACAAAGTAAAACCACCTTTTTAAAAATACGTACTCGGTCTCTTATATGAAATTTATGTAGATTGGGGCAATTTTATCAATAGAAAAAAGCACCTATTTATTGTGAAGAAATAGAGGGTCTGTTTAGGTGGAGGTGGACAAAGAAAATAATGGCTGGAAAAACACGAGATATCTGACCAACCATTGCCTGATTTGTCAGGACATCCAGTAGAAAATCTATTAGTATCTTTAGCAGTTGACTGGTGTTGTCAAATCTGACATCCCCCACTTTTCCTGTAATTGATTTTTCCTCACAAAACAGTGAAATTTCAGCTTTCTGACTGAATGGCAAACCGCTTTGCGTGAAAACACCGAGGTTTTGTGATTTTTTTTAGTTTCCTGAAAGCACAGTCCCGTTTATTTTACTTTTCTGTTACTCTGAATCAGTGAGTTCTGATCAACAAAACACTGGTAAATCTTCCTCATGTTGATTCCACTGCTGAACCAAGAGTCTAATTACACTGAAACGCAACGAATCGATTTTAATGCATTTATTCCACTGAACTGGAGATGTGGATAAACTCACAGACTTGAATTCTAAGAGATTTAGATCTAAATTCTGAGAGCCAAATTCAAATGCATTTAAAGTTAATTTCTGAAAGATTTAGATTTTAATTCTAAACATGTTCAGTTAATTTCAGAGAGATTTCAAAGCTAAATTCTGAGCGATCCAGAATTATATCTAAAGATTCAGAGATAAACTGAGACAATCGGATTTATTCAACCGAATTGGAGATGATTTAAGTGGATAAAATCACAGACATTAATCCAGAGACATTCAAAGTTGACTTCAGAAAGATTAAGAGCTAAATTCTAAAGGTTTCAGAGATAAATTGAGACATTCAGAGTTAAATTCAGAGTTGAACTCCAGAAGATTCAGAGAGGTTCCAACTAAATGTAATTTTTAAAACGAGTCAGGTTTTTAAAAAAATCAGATTTAAAGCCAGAAAGCTTCAGATTCAGAGTTATTTTTGAGGTGAAGCGGGGTAGTTCCCTCCTTCCGTGTAGAACTTGGATGGTAATTGCTTCCCCCTCTGTTTTACAAGCCTCACTGTTTTACGTCCCGAAGCTCTGAGCACTTTAATGGGGAGTTTTGGGGAAACCTCGTGTTTTTAATGTTTCTCCTTAAATCCCCAATCACAGTCGCCCTGTTACAGCAAGACGGGATGTTTGTGTTGACAAGCAAATTACAAATTAAACTAAAACGTGAAAAAAGGGTGCTTATTATGTTTACACTATTGTTTGGTTTGTTCATTAGTTAGCTGGCTTATTTATTTATTTAGATGCAATAGGGAAGTTATTTCGTTATTTTTGTATTTATTTTTTTGAAATTGTTTTGTTTTGTTTATTTACTACGTGTGCATCTTCCTCCATCACTTTTGAACACACGTTTTAAATAAGCTTTATGTGAGGGTTGCTGGTCACTTGCAGCTTGGATTCAGGAACAATAAAAGTCCAGGACAGAGTCCAGGCCTCTGGTCATGTTTTAGTCTATGTTTTAGACCGTGTTGTAGGAGGGCCGGCGGTGCGTAAGGGCAGCTGATATTGAATTTAAAGGAAAGCCTATGGGTGATCCTGCCCCCTATAGGAGAAGTCACATTTCCTCTGATGCTGCTCCTCTAACCTGTTCGACTGGGTGGAATTCAAGCCAAACTCCTGCTATTAGGCCCACTGTGCTTTAAATAGTTAACCAGTTGATGTTCATCTATATTTAGCTCTAATTTCTTTAAAGTGATGAGGTTTTATATCTATGAATATCTATCAATACCCATTTTAGTATTTATTTATTTTGCTTTTTTGGATTATATGAATATTCTTTTATTATTTTGTTAATAAGACCATCATCAACATCCCATATAAACACCGAGTATGAGTAAAATGGATGAATTAGAGACGTCTGGTTAAATTCACTATGACTGTAAAGAAATTTAAAGTCTACGCAGGTAACCAAAAAATCTGATTGAACTCATTTTTTAAGCCCCATAGTTTAAAATGTTTGACAAACATCTTGTGGTCAAACAAGTTCAGGAGACATATGGACATCGATATTGTTGGAGACTAACATATAAAGTTTTTGTTTTATGTTGTTGTTACTTTTATTAAATTTGAGAGTTAAGAAGATTCTGAGACTAACTAAAAAGAACATGAAGAGTACTATTTTTTTTCACTCATGCCAGTTGACCGGTAGGTCTGGTCATTGTTGATGATGTCTTTTCCACAGTGACTATGCTGGACAATAGTTTGACTGGAGGCTGCTGAGCTGATGAATGAGGACGCGGTGATCAATGAAAGACTTTCCAGTGAACAGAGAAACCAGGGGGTCCATGAACTGCATGCTCTCCAGTTCTGTGTGTGAAACAATTTCAATAATTACATTTTTAGCCTCAGACAAAATCACTGTAGACTTTTGGTCTCATGGCAGTCAATAAAGCTACAAATAAACACAGTTCTGTATGTTTTTTGGTGTTGGTAAAATTGAATTTAAATTACCAGGCCCAGATTTTCAGTGTAAAGCTAATTAGAAGAAAAAATAAATGCTTCCCACTGCATTTGCTTACAGAAGCTGGGTTATTAATGTATCTATTTATCTATTTATTTATGTATTTACTTACTTATTTATTCATTCATTGGCCTACTTTTATACCGTTGATCAAAAATCAACATGAATCAAGCAATCACATATTTGATATATATCTTTCCTTACTTTTTTTTGTAAAGAAAGAACAACAGAGGTTAAATAAACAAACAAATGAATAAACAAATAAATAAATAACCGGAGATGCATATGACATCTAAAGTTCCAGAATAATGGGCTAAGGGGTGAGGAATGCTATTCAGATACCAGGCAGAGTCCTGGAAGAGACAAAGGCCATTCTCAGAAAACCGGAGCTCAGAACATCAGTACCAAAGAGGAAATCGTTAAAAGTCTTCAGAACTGAAAACCGCACAATGGAGCCCACTGAAAATTTCACAAGGAATTTTTAAACCGATCAAGTGATTATCATTCTACGCAGCAGAAGTAGTAAAAAGTTGGTGAATAAAATGAATGAATTTTCAATAAAACTAACAAAGAAATGTAACTAAGATGAAACAACAATGTTGAACAAAGTGCTTACCTGCCCAAATCAGTTCAAATCTAATTTGTTTCTTAAACGTTTTTGATTTAAAGTTTTTGATAGAAATTTTAAAATGAGTTTTACAGCAGTTTTACATTAACCACACCAGCAAGCTACTCCTCGTCTTCTACAGGAACCGGGCTGAACTCAGTTTTAATGAAAAAAAAAATCTAAAATAAGTAGAAATACGTTTTTTATCTATGACATGTCAACAAAAGCTTTTTTAATATCCACCAGCCCGCGTACAACACCACAATACACACACACAGACACATATTGCGTGAGTGTGGGCGGGGCGCCCGTGTGGCCGCATGGTGGCAGTGGTGGGATTTGATTGTAGATTGTGGAGAGGGATGAGGAACCAAGCTTTAGACCTAGCCGAGGAACAAAGACTGAGAACCTGAACACGTTCACAACACACACACACGCGCACACACACACACACACACACACACACACACACACACACACACACACACACACACACACAC
>JBBIGA010013601.1:0-14998 GCA_037576975.1 Alestes dentex | reverse complement strand
CGTCTACCCTATATGTCTCTGTGTGTGGGACATATAGGGTATATCGATCCGAAGGAGCCGGATCTGATCCAAATGATCCGACTCATTAAAAAGAACCGAAATTCCGATAATTAATCACATGATAGTTTAGTAGGAACGGTGTATCTGCACATCATGAGAGGACACTTTTCTTGTACTTTTATTTAAGTTTTTCTTGGTTTTGAGAGACGATTGCCATTTAGAGCACCTTTAGAGGCTTTTTACTGCTAGATGTAATGAGAATTGGAAATCATAGCACATTGTCATTCTGTACCATTTCATTTTCGGTGAACCATGGTACAAAAGAAAAAAAACACCCCTGAATTTGAATGATTTGGAGATATATAGAATTAAAAATTTAATTTTGTCTGCTAGTAAAACAGAATGTGAAGCACATCAATAGAGGGTTGGAAGCAAAAACGTCTTTCACTATACGTATATAACGTGCAAATATGCAAAATATGCAACTGAAGGAGAAAAGGGAAAAAATTTAGGACCAAAAACCCACAGTTCAATTTCGAAATGGAAGGTTATCACTTTTGCATCGCCATACATATGTTTATCACCTTCTTTCCAGGGGCCACAGGATGTGTTGTCAGTTGGAAGAGAATGTAGGGTTCTGGAGAGAGAAAAGGTTTACGCATGAGTAGAGGAACCAACCGTTTTGCCAGCTCCATTGGGTCCCACTAGCACTGTCAGGGGACTGAAGAATGATATCACTTGTTTGTCCTTATCCTCCACACCGAAGCTCCTCACTCCGAGGATGCTCATCTTCTCTATTTTCGACATGTTAAGTGTCTTTAGTGTCTAGAGGCAAGAAACAAGTTAAATCTTACATCACCTTTACTTCAAATGCCCCATTATTGCCACCTTTAACATTAAACTTAGCCGACACTTAAACAGTTACTTCAGTGTTTACAGCTAGCAGGCTAGTCATCTACATTGTAAACAAAATGTAAAAAGTGAGCAACACACACAAACAACTGTCGCTTGAGAAGCAACAGCTTAATAAGATTTAGTCTCGCTGGCACCCACTTTTTCTATTAAATAAATCAAATAAATGCTCCAGACTCAAAGGGCGGAGTGCTTTTTGCTGCTGAAGTTCGTTGCTGCACTCTCGGACTCACCACTTTCCCGCGCCGGCTGTGACGTCCTTCCGCCACACTCAAGAACTACAGATCCCATAATGCAACAGCACTGACAGACATGTGTAACAGAACTGAAGTCCTGCTCTTAGACTACCTACATAGTTTTATTAAGCGTTCGCGAAAAGGCCCGCGTACCAAATCTCGCTCTCAGTTGTTTTTTCAATAGGCTTGAAATGTTATAGTCTTAGCTATGCAAACGAAGTGCTTCCAAAATAACAAAACTCTGCGGCCCTTTGCTTCCTGTGCTGTTTGTTGTCTGTAAGTAAGTCCACTTTAGTGTGT
Organism: Alestes dentex; assembly: GCA_037576975.1. Classification (NCBI taxonomy): domain Eukaryota; kingdom Metazoa; phylum Chordata; class Actinopteri; order Characiformes; family Alestidae; genus Alestes; species Alestes dentex. Next base: position 13,550 of record JBBIGA010013601.1, on the reverse strand, counting down.
TACTAATATCGTGTTATTAGTTAATTGTCTACACCCTGTGATTGCAAAGAACGTCATCTGAAACAAGAGGATTCAGAAAGTTTTAGGGCTCTCAAAAGTTTCCCTAGACAAGGATTTAGCAGGAGAAATGGCCTAGGGGATTCAAAACTTTCCATCATCCCTTATTGTTAAGTCAGTTCAGGGGCTGAGGGCCCCTAAGAGTTTTCTAACAGTGTAATCAGATTGGATTGAGCTGTGATAGCATTACGGATGGATGGGTAAACCCACTGGGCATTGAAGGCCTAGGAATAAAGACAGGTGTAAAAGAACAACTTCAGGAGAGTTAAAGGATTTAGCAAAGCTATATCATGCAAATAAAATATTCAAATAAAAATATATTGGAAACGAAATGTAAGTATTACAATTTGAAAATATGTACAGTATGTTAGATCTGTCGGAACTTGCTGCCCTTCTAGGAGTTGGCAAAATATATAGTGATACTTGATATTTTCATGGTTTCGAATCAATTTTTGTGATGTCACAAAGCCCACATATGTATCTATATCCTATAGCATTTTCGCCCCAACCGTTAGCATGGAAGTTCTAAGGAGTGTTTCTGCCTTAGGCTCCTCTTTAAATGAGCTTCAATACAGGGCAGCCAATCAGAAAGGTGTCCATTTGCATATATAAGTCTTAAAGGAACAGTAACAAAACAGGTTTTTTTATTTCAACCAACAGAGGTTGAAAGGTGGTCATCTAAACACTGACAATATGTGGACAAAATGTGCTGCCATCAGAAAATCTTATCTCAACAATTTATGGAGCTGTCATGTGGGTGATCTAATCACAATTTTAGTGTAGTGTGTGTGAATTTCATATGACTTCTCTTTGTAATCACATGAACCATGTGGATAAAGAAGTATGTCTTATGGTTAGCACTGCTACCCTCTTTCTGGATAGTTTGCTGTGAAGCTATTTCTTTTTAGACAGGCATATTTAGTATTAAATGTTAATTGTCTGATACTGTACATGTAAAAGAATCTAATGTCATGGCTTTGATTTTGCTGCTTTGTGGCACCTGAAAGACCAAGGAAGTGCTGGTGGAAAAAATCGGGCCATCAAGCAGATGGACTAAAGAAGATTACTGTAGAGGATGGTGGAAAGGGTTTTATGATCTGAAGGCCCCGCTAAAACAGCACACGAAGTAGGATAGTCAGGAATACAAGAGATGTGACCTTACCGTCTGAGCAAAGCCTTTTTCTTTACTTAATTAAAAAAACAAATAGCTGTTAATGAGTGGTCCACTAGAAGCTATACAAAACAAATTCCATCCTTCTTCTGTAATGTTGCCTTTTTGGAGATATGTGGTTTTCTTCTGACAGCGAGGATATGCTTAGAAGGTGACAGAAAAGAAGACAAAGCACAAGTAATGACATCCTTCCCATGATCCAAAAAATATCACATAATCTGCATAACACAGTGGACTGGAGTCATAAGATCTAAGAAATGTCCATTGATGAGAAGTAGTCACCAATAACGGCAGTAAGGCCTCATAGATATGAATGTTAGTGTGATGGGATGTACTTTCATACCCCCACTTTTTTTTAGAATCACAGGTTACTAACAGGATCTGCTTGATGTATTCAGTACTTCACTTTCACACTAACTATATAAGCAGCTTGACATGTGGAGTAGTCTCAGGAGTCTTTGATGCTCAGAGTGTTTTGTTTTGGTCTTTTGCTTAGCACTGATGGGCACAACCAGAGGGGATGACACCATCCGTGAAATACTCAGCCGTCTCAGAGACCTCACTGGCTACTCTAATCACTTCGCGTTTGTGAGTGATGTTTCCACTGTGAAGATGTATTTACAATAATTATTTGATGTACAGTACTGAAATCTGCATGCTGCTTGCGTGACTAGTTTTTATGTCTGTCTCTCTCTCTTTGCAAGGACACAACCCCAATCTACCTGCCAAATGTTTCGATGGGTATCAGTGATGTAAGTTTTAGAGATCTACAGAGCAACATGTTTACTGTAGCCTGATATTTATGTGATGGAAAGGAACTGATGTATGCAAAAGTTTGGTCACCCCATGGACAATTTTACATTTTCTGTGTAAATAAGTACAGTGAACACACTTCTCTTCCATGGAGAACTCACATCTGTATGGTCAATCGTCAGTGTACCAGGGGTGCTAAAATCTTGTATCTTACATATGCATACCCTATTTAACACCTTAGTTTTATTAAACCCATTACTCTTTTACCCACTGAATTTGTTTGATGCCTATGATACCAAATCTGCATGTCCTCTATGAATGTGCCAAGAGTTCTTTGAGCCATGACCCTGAAGGACTATAAAGTGTCAGACCGAACCCAAAATCAGTAGAAACCTCTATAATATGTAAATGTTCTTCACATCTCTCATTTACACCTCAGATTCTTAATATAATTCTTCTGTGGCACCACTCAAGTAACACTTTGTGGCAGTTTTTGTGTCAGGTACAGAATCTACTTGAGTTAGCACGAGAGCTCCCTCAAGAATGTGTGCCAACCATGAAACTGACAGATTGAGTGTGTTCAAATTTACATACTATATAAATGCTGTATCAATATGTTTTGCTTTATTCATCTTCAGTTTTGCAGCTGTAAAGAATTAATTGCACAAGAAGTTTTGAAAACTCTTCTTCGGCTAAAGACTACTGACCAAAGCATGGCTCAAGAGCCAGATACGGTCGTCCGAATGCTACAGTACAATATTAAGTCGCTACTTAAGTACTCGGGAACAGTGAGTAGGATATTTCTTTCCTATTTCCCATTGCATACATTGCTCACTACTACTACACTCTTAGAAATAAAGGTTTCTAAATGGTTCCTGGTTTGAATGTATGGTTCTAGAATAACACAATCAAATGATATACAACCTTTAAATGATGTAAAGCTTCTTTGAACTCACAAAATATGTACTGAATGACTCCTTAGCGCTGTTGTTCAGACCAGTCTTTGGGGACCTCCAAACAATCTGCATTTTGGCTCCGTCTTAGTGCTGTGGTTTGGACCATCTGAAGGGGGCCTTGAGAACCATTGTTTATGGAATTAGAAGTGTATTCCTTGGCCCTTCATTTTTAAGAGTGTACAGCTACATTAAATTTCCTGCTATACAAACACATCAAGCAAATATTACCTGCTAATGCATGGATTTGGCCTGAGTTAAGGTCCTCTAATGATTGCTTTTGTCTCTTTTGTGGAAGACTGGAGAACGCTGTTCAACAGATAATGTGGTGGTCAGCCTGAGGACCAGGCAGCAAGCTCAACACTTGATCTTTGTAAAGCAATGCATCACATTTTTTCAAACTTGGATGAGCAGATGTGTTACCACTTATGACTAATGATCCATCATGTGAAGTAAATTTTAGTGGTATCATGTGTCACAACTTGTTCAATAAATGAAAGCTGCATGATGATGGCTCTCCTGTTGACTGCTGGTTGCCTAGTTGTGTTTAATAGTTTTTGGTGGGATTTTATCGCTGTTTTGGATCTATGCGATACCACTTTATCACTTCCAGATTACGTGAAATAGCGTTATGTCTTTAAAGGCCTCATTGCTTGAATCGGGAAATACCTTGATTAGAACCATACCCTCATATCAACAGCAGAGGGCATTGTCTAACAAGAGAGCTACCACTTCACTGTTTCTGTTCTTTGCACAGGGGATCCTCGGGTTACAACAGTCTCGACACACAGTGTTTTGAGTTTCCAAAGTTCACTCTCATAAAAAAATTTAAATATTGAGATGTGAAAGTTTCGATGTACGCCGTTGGCGTCGTACTTACGGACTACATGGGTGAATTAGTTTGGTTATTTTTGGCGAAAGAATGAAAGCGACCATTCTGTCATACGTGAACACACCACAGCACACAGTGTGAACAGCACGAAATTCTTCCTCTGAATTTAACCCATTCACCAAGTGAAGCAGCGGGCAGACAGGAACACAGCGTCCGGGGAGCAGTGTGTGGGACGGTACCTTTCTCAAGGATACCTCAGAGGTGCTAAGTCTTGGGAATTGAACCCACAGCTTCCTGATCTCAGGGTGAATGCCCTAACCCCTAGCCTACCAACTGCGTAGAATATGCAGAATATGCAGGAACGCGGTGTATGAGTTGTCCTTTTTTTTATTTATGTCCTTTTCCTTTTATGTGGCCTAGTTGTGTTTTTAGGTTCTAGATTATGATTTTACAACTATGTTACAATTACGTATGTGACTTAGGCTAGGGTGTGTTTTGACTTACACCAAATTCGGGTTACATCACTGTTGTAGGAACAGATCTGTGTCGTAACTCGAGGACCCCTTGTATTTGTTGGCATTGTCCCTAACGCAAGTAGAGAAATGTGCTCTTAACCAGCAGTATCTGGGTTTAGAGTCAATTAGAGTTGGAGTAAATAGGCCAATGTAATCATATTGATTTTTGTAAATGCTTAAAACCTTGCATTTTCAGTGGTCATTTAGAAAAAAATATCTTACAAAATTCAAATTTCCTTTGTATTTTAGCTTATGACCTTGCTTTAATTGTTAACATCAAAATAGACACATTTTACCTTTTTTGTATCATGTTAATGGTCAGCACAATTCATCTTTTAAAATACATTTTTGAATAATCTTTGATTAAAATGCCTGCCCTGCTTCTATAACTGCTTTTTATTTTTAATGATCACTGTGCACTAGGTGGCAGGGAAAAATTATGTTAACCAATTAAATCATGTTTGAGCAACGTCTTGCACCACCCCACTTAACATTGAGCAAAATGACCCAGTTAGCTAAAACCAGAAAAAGAAAATGATTTGCCATTAATGTTGAAAAAAGTGCTATAGAAATAAACGATCGTTTTCATAGTTATTATTTCTGCCATCCTTAACTAAACACGTCTACACAGTAAAAACCACAGGCCATTAGGAAATAACTGAAGTTTAGAAGGAGGACCATGTCTAAAGCTCCTCTTCTTGTATTTGTAGTAATTCAGCTCCTGCCTGTTCCTCAGACCTGTCACTCCATCCTATCTCCATTCCTCAATGATAATGGGGCTAGTTTGAAGAGTTCTTTTGCCTCCTACAGTCAGGAAACAGTGAATGAGGTGGGCGAATACTGATGAAACATGCATTGCAGCTGTCCAAGTAATTGGAGTGATAATGCTGTGGAAGTACTACAGCAGTAGCATTAACACATAGAGTTATACCAAACACTTCCCTCATACAAATTTGATGCTGCTTCTCATTGCAAACTTTCAAACCCAGCATGTCAGCTGGAGAGGGAAATCCCTCATCTAATGAGTTAACAGTAAAGGCGTTGTTAGCTTAAACTATAAGAGCACTTACAGTCGGCCAGGACAGAATTTTCACAAAATGACTTGTGGCAAGTGTGGCATCCTATGACAGAGATCTAAGTGATCCTTTGTCATTCAGCTTCAAATCTTGCTTGCTAAATTGCCGGACATGACAGGGGAAAAAATTGTAATAGGCGTGGCTTAAACATGTGAACTCAACAATTAGGAATGGTGTCCACATACTTTAGACCATACAGATCATAGCAATTGTATCCGACCACCTGGTACAGTAAAGACAAAAAGAAAAACAATATCTTTGGGAGTTCTACCTGACTAGCTATTTGTAATGGCACAGGTGAATTAAAATGTTCCAAATTGAGGTGGGGGCAGTGGCCCATTTTGGCACCGAGCCTGATACAGTCTCTTCTCATACTGCAACCATCTATTGGTGCTTTTGATTTTTGTTATTTGTAAAGGGCTACCACAACTCTGATTCCATTTTCTATAAATTTCAGGACCATTTAGTCACTATTCTTCAGCACATTCTGAGCTGTTTCATTTCATGGCTGTAACTTGATTACATTCTTTGTCAGTGCTGTGATAAGCTTGCAGTCTATTAAATAAAGGTATATTATTCATTCCTGTGTGTTACCTGTTATGGTTGCAAAACCAAACTCACCAGTGATGCATACATTTCCCATCAGAACCTCAGAAATTAAACAGCAGACAGGTGGAGCATGGAACATAGGCAGAGAGTTATTTTGAAAAACAAATGGGTTTCTGGTATATTGACCATAGAGGTGTTTGGCAGACAGAGGTAGACACACACAGTTTGTTTCACAGAAAGCTCTCATACTTTTTGGTGTCATCACAGCAAAATGGGTGTATAGTCAGTGGACCCCAAAAAGAGGAACACGCTGCTAAACAGCCCACATGCATTTTCTCCTGATGATTGTGTCAAGTGTGTCACAGCATTAGTACATATTTTCTAATGGCAACAATGACAGCAGGAAAGTTTTCACAAGATCTTTATTTAATTAGGCCATTATATCAGGACAACAAAGTTTTGCAAAGAGTATGAGGACTGCAAAGATCTTGAGAAAACAACAAAAAGTAATTATCATGGGAGTCTGAGTAAATAAAATAACCTTTCAATTGTTTCAGATGTTTTCCAATGGATTTCAGAAATTTTTTGAGTATGATGTTAACAATCACATAATGTGAAGGTTCTTGGAAGAACCCTTAAAGAAGTAAACCTTCACACATCTCATTAACAAGAATTAATCTTTAAAAAGATTCAATTCTAAGGGTATTTAGGGAACCTAAAAGCACCTAAAGAACCTACTGATTTACTCAAGTTTTGTAACTGACCTGGCCATGCTCTGCAGACAAATGCATTCTGTCATACGTTCCAAGAACACCCGCGTATAGTGAAAAATGCGTTGTTGTGATGTGGTACAAAAATGCCTAAAAATGCCTCTTTTTATAGTGTAAACCCTATTTATGCCCCCAAATATGCTCCTCAAAAACTTTAATTTCATTTTAAACTCAGCTTAATACATTACTCTGAAAGAAAATGGAAAGGTAAATCCGTATTCATACTGTACAGTTTACGCTGAACTACTGCAGTGCTAGAATGTAAAAAAAACATATTATCTCTGTATGGACTGTGCTGTAATTAATGCATGTGCGTTTTCTTTGGTATAAGCAGGTAAATACAGTAATAAATGAATTAAATTTACAGTAATAAATACAGGGCTTTAAGAAGAACAAAATGAAAAACACGAGAACACTCGAGACTCCATTGGGGAAATTCTGGACTGCAGCGTCACAGGGCAGCAGCCAATCAGCAGAAAGGATTGTGACAGCTGACTGTGATGTCCAGGCCTCGTGTGCCACGCCACCTCATCCTCATGCTTGTTTATGTTTGGGGCAGCGCTGAGCAGCAGAGGTTTGAAAGTAGCCAATCCGAGAATGTTATTTATTTCTCCTTGCTGCTGATTGGCTGCTGCCGTGTGACCCTGCAGTCCAGAATTTCCCCACTGAAGCGTCTGGAGTGTTCTCCTGTTTTTCATTTGGTTCTTCTTAACTTTTTATTACCGTAAATTACATTCATTTATTACTGTATTTATCCGCGTTGGACTGAAACCGTGACTGCTGATCCGCGTAAAAGTCGGGGGTTACCGTGAGTGTGTGTGTGTGTGTGGACAATTTGCGTTTTGTATCATTTGTGGCAGTGTGGGTGTAAAATGCTATTCTTTTATTAACTATTGCAGTATGAGCTCTGTAAAAAATAAGAAATGCTTCCATATGTGAGTGCAGTAGTGTTTGTATAGCAGCTATCCAGCAGCTTCACTCCTGTTTCAGTTTCTGATGGGATTAAATAGAGATCACACATGCACACACTATGCTCTTAACATTACTATTTTAATTGTTGCAATTGTAAAATAATATGAGTGTTGTGTAGTTTAACATTTACACGATATAATAAATTATTTATATGTATTATTTTTTTATTTTCTCCAAACATTTTACGTTTGGAACTTTGAATCAAGTGTGGTCAATGGTGTATAAAAAAAAATAGTGACGTGCGCATTTTACACAGACACACTCCCACAAATTACAAAAGCAATAACCAGAAAAACAAATGATGCGGTCTCTTATTTTTTCCCATGGCTGTGTGTGTGTGTGTGTGTGTGTGTGTGTGTGTGTGTGTGAGAGAAATTTGTAAAGTGTAGAGGAGGTGAAAACACTGAATAATACAAAATGAAGCAGAGTTAAATACCAACCAATCTGTGAAGTCTGTTTGTGAGTGGAATATAGTTTGGCCAATTGCATATAAATGACTGAAGTTTTATCTGAAGATTTGGATTTCAGTGGGAATACAGAGGCCCATTACATTAAATAAATACATTTTATCTAATTTAGTTTTTCATTTAAATGAATAAATAATTAGATTAAATTAAACGACCTTCTGCATTCACATTTATGGAAGATTTAAATGTGTCAACCCTTGATTCCATTAGTATTGCTTATTTAGGGGGTCGGTTTACAAGATGTTGTCTAAACAGTCCAGTGTATGCCAGGTCATGTCTACTCTATATAATGTGGAGACCTATATTAATCTTTGGTCAAAACCACCTTGTTGAAATGTGTTTCTTACATCAGTTCCATGCTGGTGTTTCAGACTATAGCGTCAAAGGCTTTAGAATCAGACGGAGGGGATTTAGAAGAGATTTGAGTGAAATTGGGTGGAGATGTCAGTGATCTGAGTGAGGATTATGAAGTAGTCTAGTTTCAAGATTTGAAGTTTATATATATTTTTAACATCCATCGTCCCATTGTAATTCCACTATGGAGAGGCTTCAGGCTTAGAAGAATGGAAGGAATGTTATGGGCTGGAAAAGATAGATCAGAATAAAGCAGAAGCTTTTTTGCCCACACACTGCAATATGTATATCTTTTCCTTCTTGCTACATAGCTCTCATGCTAATGCATTTTAACTGAATACGCATTACTTTAATAAATTCACTTCACTGTCACTAGTCCTGGGGAAGTATGCCTGTCTGAATAACCCACTATACTGACCTTTAGCTGTGGTCAGACTGAAGCAAACAGTACCTTTAATATTTCTTATCAGAAAGAACACTATGCTCACTCAACAAATATGCTGCAAGCTGAAGGAATATGCAAGAAAATACAACATTTGTAATGTTCAAGAATCTGCCTGACAGAAAAAGAAAAAAAAACATGTAACCTATATTGCAAGTTCATGCAAAAATATGTTTTATAAGTTCTAGTGATCTGTTCATTACAAAAAATACAACATAAAAGATAACTCGTGTTTTCAAAATATAACAGTAAAAACTGACAAAATATGGACAGACAAGGTTTTGTTTAGACAGTGATATGACAGTCCAGACATATATTGACTCTAGCAACAAGTGTGTTTATTTATGTGTCTGCCCTGTGATCGTCTGGTGACCTGTCCTGGGTGTCTTTTTTTTTACCATGTGCCCTGTGACTGCTGCTATTCAAGGACCACCCATGAGCCTGGTTAAAGTGACTCAGATATTGAATGTATGAATAAGATGCAAAAGATATAACACTGGATTTCATAATAATTAATATGTAAGACAACTTTTGATCTCTAAACTCACTCTGGGTTAATTTGGAGCTCTTCATTACTTTCCCTACAGGTTTACTTTAATTCAGCTGTTTGGTTTGTAAACTTTTCAGTTATGGGGAATTCCAATTCTTTTTCAAAATGTTAGCATAATGTAGTCCTAAAATGTAAGCTCATTTAGAGCAGTGTGCTATGAAAACTGTGGTGGTAGTGAAAGGAACCAGGGGTCAGGTAAATATTGCCACTTTCTGTACGATCCCAAAGAAGCTTTTATAGGTAATACTAATTGTGTTAAAATAGTGATAAATCTGCAAACAAAGTTTTCTTTGGGGACTATTTTGCCTTACAACACCCTTTTATGTACCCATTCTGCTATGAATGCATTTTAAAAACATGTTGTTTGCCACTATCTGATGTTAAATCAAGCATTTATTTGAAGCAGCTGTTAGAGATATTAAACACTTCAGACATTAAAGCTACTGTGACTCAAGTATGGAGCATTTCATATCAAATCACTTTGAATGACTATTTTCATCTTAAATCAATTCATTTGGCAGACATTGTGAAAATATGATTTTTGGGAGTCCTGTACTTTGAATTGTTGTGCTCCCTTGACATGTGTTTAACCCAATTAGCTGATTCTCTAGTCAATTATCAAGCTATGTAGGTAATTATAATTACCTTTATGAACAGCTAGATAAATGGAGAGAAAATAAGAAATGTGTAGGTTGAGGGTCTCATCATGTTTCTAAGCAAATGTTAAGCCACTTAACACATATTTAATTCGTTAACCTCAAAACTCAAAGCAAAGCATTTCAGTAAAAACTGTAAATCAAAGCATAAGACACACCATCATTATGCTAGCTTGTTTGCAAACTATAGCTTGCTAATATTCCTGTTTTTTTTTATGCAGAGGTCCCCAACCACAGTGTTGGTCCGTGAGTCTTTTGTTACCAGGCCGCACAGAAAGACAGAATAAAACTATTTTATTGATTATCCGAGTCTGAAAGATCTTTTATTTTGAAAAAAAAACAAAAAAAAACAACCAAAAAACACTCGTCTCATGACGTTAAATGGTACATCAACAAATGTAGCCCACAAGCTAGCAAAAATGAGTAAAAATCAAAAGCTTTGTTTTTAGTTGTATCTATACCGGTCCGTGAAAATATTGTTTTACACGAATCTGGTCTGTGGCACTAAAACGGTTGGGGGCCGCCATGCTAATGCATTTCATGTTACTATAGTATGTATTGTATCCTGATGAGGTTTACATTTGGCAGTAAAAATCTCTGGTCAGTCAGACTGAAATCTGCTCACTATGTGGACAGTCATGTACAAATCAGCTGATATACAACAATCAGTTACTTGTGCTGCTCCTCATTTTACTCTTGTATTCAGAAGAAAAGCACAATTTTTCCTGATATAGTCAGTGTTTACAAGAAGAGGCTATTATATTATGATAGTACAATTATCCTCCTGTGTCATTGGCATCATGAACCACATGCTTTAAAACACATAGTATTGCAACAAGTGAAAAATTATATGGAATTAAAATGAAACTCACATGAGGACAATAGGTAATGTTAAAATTGAAAAATTGTGCTCAATCTGATAATCAGAAGAAAAGCTTGGGGTGTGATATACAGATATTTAACTGACATATGGTGGCTACTCCGGCACTCTAATTAGCAACTTGGCCAAGAAGATGTTCTATGGCAGTATTCTTGTTCAATTTCCAGTGCTGTGTCCTTGTACCCGTAAAGGCCTTTGTCAGTGAAAACCACTTTTTTTTTTTTAGCCAACAGCAGTTTAACCGCACACATTCACACTGAAGTTATAAAGGATGCTTCAATCCAGCCTACAAACAGGGGCACAACACATGGCAGCCTGTCAGACCATTCAGATACATCCGCCTTAAAGTTACAGTTACAAAAACAGCCTGTTTGTGAGGTATAAAGAATGTAAAAATTAGGGGGTAAAAATGAATTTCTTTATAAAACTACATAAAGTTCTTAGGTGGATCTCAGGAAAAGTAAAAAATAACATGCATATGAGAGTTTGGGTCCTTTTAAGTTCATGGCTAACACTCCAAGTCAGTCAATTCATAAGTCTCTCCAAGTCATTCATAATGGCTGCCAAGGGAACTAAATGTTCCTTTCCACAACAAAACAGGCAAATCACCTGCTCTGGAGAGATATAAAGCCATCAATATGCAGTTAGTTGTGTGGTTATCATGAAAGAGTGTTTTTTGGGATTCTAGAAATTAAACAAGACATAAAGAAATATTATTTAATGCCCAATTCACTGTAATTAAGTCATTGTGTGTGTAACATCTCTGAAGACCCTTGTTCCAAGGCCGAAGCCATTTTTAAGACACATATTTTTGTCCTTACCGGCAAAAGCAGTGTCTAAATGAAAGAACACATTATAATACAAAAAACAGCATTCTTGCATATCCTCTTCAGTTCCCCTTACCATTCCCTCCCTGCAGCAATGTAAAGTGAGAAATCTTCTCACACATCTATGAAACCCCCTGTTATTGCTCTATCTAAACCAGCACCCACTGGTTTAGATGGACTGGGGCCCCCTTAAAGCATTATCTTCCCTGCCACAAATTTCTGAATTTTCCTCCTAAAATGCATCATCAAGTGACAAGGCCACTTCGATTCTGTTAGATGCCAGGGCGTACTGGCAAATCCTATTATGGATGACCACATGAGTAAATCAGTAGGCTGGCAAAGGAAATGAATGAATACATTAGTTGTAATATCTTAGCAGCTGGTTGACGAAAGCCTGAAATGGAATGAAATATCTCAGCCAAGACGGGCCTCAAAGAATCAAAGTTGCATCAGCTGCTGAAAGAAACAGAAATGAAAGTCTGGATTTCAAAGCGTCTCCAAAATTCCCCACCATTCCATAACTGTGGGATTGGGATGGAGGAAAGTGATTAATTTAGAAATAAACTAATTTAGGAATAAACACCATGTCATCAGTGGCGCTCCATTGAGTTTGCAAATGCCCATTATCTCGTCTTGATGGCTCAGCGTCTGATTAGAAAGTGAAAGTTGTGATAAAAAAGTCAGGTCATTAAAAGTTGCACAATGCAAATAGTGTGCGTGGTCATCTGTTTAATTGGATTATCTTTATGAACATACCAGTTAGAGGAAAGTCTTGTCAAAACTGCATTAATAGATCAGGGAAGCGTATGATTTACCTATGCAGCATTTCATCAGTAATTCCCACAAACACCCTGCTGACCTGTGACAGTTCTGCAGTCTTAAAACAAAGTGGGCTCATCTAAGCACTGACCCATCATCAAGAAACGGGACATCATGAGCTGATGTCCGGTGGTGTGGGAGCCATCTGTGGCCTTTGACTATCGCTAACAGTCAAACTCCCTACAGGCACGGTTGACTAGGCCTACTTAGCCCATAGGCTAGTCCAAAATAACAGAAGAAGAAAACTGAACTTTACCGTGCGGCACAGGGCCGGCGTCAGAGCGGATCTACAGAGCCAGCATCTAACTGACTATGGGGAGGCTATCGGTCGTGAACTATACTGCCCTACAAAGGCAAAAGACCTTAACTTACCAGAGTGTGAAACTGAGAAAAATGACTTTAATGTTTTTTTGTTGTCCAGCCAATTGTATGATAGGTAGGACACTGAAAATTTGCCAAGTAGTTGTCATAGTGAATACATGTATCTACATAAAAAAATTTTGACCTTTGACCCTTATTCGGAACTTGACCTTTGACCCTTATTCGGAAGGTACTGTACTCTGCTTTTGCATTTTCTGCAAAACAATAATGGGTCATACAAAGGCAAAATACCTTATTTATAATTTATTGACCATTTGGACTTTTATCACTCTATACAATCATTTCTATGATAACAATTATAGCCTTAAAAATAACATTATTGAGTTCTGCCTAGCAAGGCATAACATTACATAAATAGAATATTATAAAATAAAAAATAATGAGAATTTTAAGGCTACAACAGTACTGGATCATTTTAAAACCTTATGTTGTACTTTTTTTAAAAATTTAAATATAGGCAAAGAACAAATGAGTAACTGTCAGGTTGGATGAAATTAGCAGTGACATCCACAGAGGTCCATCTGGC
>JBBIGA010013581.1:0-14999 GCA_037576975.1 Alestes dentex | reverse complement strand
TGTGTGTGTGTGTGTGTGTGTGTGTGTGTGTGTGTGTGTGTGTGTGTGTGTGTGTGTGTGTGTGTGTGTATAACATACATTGACTAGACAATGGGAAACGGGAGGGGACAAAACACATTTGAACAGAATAACAAGGGGGCGGGGCTAAGACTTAAACATGGAGTACAGACACCTAAACAAAGGCACATGGAGGCTGTAAACAACAACATAGGCAAGAAACAGGGAGAACATTACAGGACTCCAAGCATTTTATTCATGTCTCACCCAGAAAGTCAAATTAAATTAAATCAAATTAAATTAAATCAAAACAATTGAAATTACCTGTAAAAATTCTGAAACTGTAGTAAGGTTCTGTTGTTCCTGGTGTCATTTAGAGGTAACCTGTTGATAATTATCATTGTTGTGATCAGTTAAATTACAGTATCTGAAACATGGAATAAAAATCATGTGTATTCATAGTTTCAGATGTTGTAGTTGCGAGTCACATACTTTTGTCCATATAGTGTATTAAGTCTAGTTTCACTAGTATGAGGGATGTGCTTTCTTGTGATTTACAAAGCACACATGAATGTTGCGATGGATAAGCGTGTCTGCCAAATACTGTAAATGTAAATGAAGATGTAAGATGTTAAATGTCTTGCACAACAAAACATTGTTTCCTTTTTCTTTTTTTTTTTACCACATTCAATGACAAAACACACAGGGCTGGTTTCCCTGATAAGGATTAGAAAATGTCCTTTCAGAACACTGCATGGTCCAGGACTAGGCCTGGGAAACTACTGTTAAGTAAGTTGCGCAGAACTTCCATAGAAAGTAAGTCAGCAGTACATAGTTCAAATTTTAACTGAAAAAAGTAGGAGTCAAAATTAGCCATAAAATAGCGAGTGTTTATTTAAGCATATATGGTCCTCAGAGATTTTTTTTCTGCACACAACGTCAGAAATAAATCATCTTCTTATTTGGAGATTATTGAAGTCTGACTTGTTTCTCCTAATCCCCCTTTAGGAGAAATAAGGAGCAAAAGAAAAAATCAACTTAAGACAGAAGTGAAAAACTGATATTTATAAGGAGGCCCTAGAAGTAAGGCAACTCTCAGAACAGATAAAACAGATAACAGAGTTGAGACTTGAATTTGATGACTAAGTTCAGATGTTGTGCAAACAGGTTTTCTTGTGGATCTTATGGTTTATCAGATTATCTGATAAAGATCAGAGCAGTGAGAGAAAAGAAAGAGCATTTTAAGATCTTAAATCGGGATCAGACTGAGATTAGAGGAATACTCAGTTACTTTCAGGCTGGACAAAGAGGATATCTTCTTTTGAAATTTCCTGTCTTCTGGTTCCAACTGTAATGGTGCTTCTGAAAAATATTTGTTTCTCGATTACTACCAAGGGTCTTCTAGTATTGGAAACACTGGATCTAAGCTTTAATGTTGAATACCATGCTTTTAAACACAGAATCACTAAGTTAGGTGAGACACCGGTCAGACTGAGACCCACTTTACACTGGACAAGTCAGTTTTCTTCTCATCAGTTAGAGAGCAGTCTTTCCCTGACTTCTTGCTTTTTTCTGTAGAAGTCTAAGTTTCTCCCTTGCTGCTCTCTCTTCTCAGGAAGGCTCCTCTGAGAGTCTCAGCTTGCTGCCGTGCAGAAACTTGCATCGCCTGGCTCTTTTCCATATGCACCCCACTGGCGGCAAGACGTAACAGAATTAGAGATACATTTCAACAAGGAAACCATTGGCATGGTGTTCCAGGTAGTTGCTAGTGTGCTACTAGGTGGTTACTTTGGAATTGTTTCGGAGTTGCTGGAAGAGGCTAAACGGGAAGGGTGCAAAAACGTTTGACTAAAAGTGTGTTAGGGTCGGGGATTGGCTAAAAAGGTGAATGTAAGAAAAAGTGTTTAAGGTGGGTTGCAGAAGCATTTGGCTAAAAGGAGAGGTGCAAAATGTTTTGGCCAGGAAGGGGGGGGGGGTGTTTTACTATAACTGAGGTGTTTAAAGTGAGCATAGCATCTGAAGCTCTTACAGCTATTCTCACCTTTCCCCCATTCATTTGCTATGGAAAAAATGGACTCTGAGTAACAGTTATACAAGTACAGTGGATGGGGTGAATATCTCACAGTGAATGGTGCCAATATCTTAGAATCTCTAGAGAGTGATTAGGTTTGACTCAAACTAGATCATGCCGTTCAGTAAATCTCACCCAGTGTTAAAGTTTTTGTTAGCACTGGTTGTAGAGGACTAGTAGTACAGTCGCCAGTAGCCCCAAAAGGATTTTAACACCATCTAACCACTGCTAAACACTTTTACTTTGTTACTGTTACTTTGTGAATGTTCAAGAAGAACGATGTTTATTTCACAAAAAAACACAACATTCATTTTCAACACAACATTCATGTGATTAATTACATTTCTGTAAATGAGCATGAGGTCATGACCTCAGAAATGTATGAGAGCATTTTGGATGCAAAACCTGCTGAAAAGATAAAACTCAGTTCCAGCCCTTTTGAAAAAAAAAAAACAAAAACAGAAATACGGTCCGAAAATGATGTGTTTAAAACACGGGACCACTAGATTTCACATTGTATTTCCTATCTCAGTTAACTGTTCAGGTCTGACTCAAACTAGATCATGCCATTCAAGAATGCGGGCAAGTCAAGTTCTTCCACACTGAACTCATCCAACCACGTCTTTATGGAGCTTGCTTTGTGCACTGAGACACAGTCATGCTGGAATAGAAAAGATTCTTCCCCAAACTGTATCCACAAAGTTGGAAGTACGGCGTTGTCCAAAATGTCTTGGTATAGTGAGGCATAAAAATTGCCCTTAATTGGAAGTAAGTGGCTTAGCCCAAACCCTGGAAAACAGTTTTGTGCCAATACTTTTGTCCATGTAGGGAACCTATGCGATGAAGCCTTACAAATTTTACATATTTGCATTTTTTTCTAGATTGAGCTTTCCTCCTTTTAAGGCAGATTGGTGGTTTTCCAAAGTAATGGGCGCATTCAGAAAAACAGAACATTTGTGCTGGATTTAGCTGTGGCACTGGGATAAAGTACCATATTTGTAACCAACTGGTTGACAAGACATCCTTGGGGTGTTATGTTTTGAACCATTCATAGCAAATCTTGCAGGTGTAACATTCTCTTTGTGGTTTATCTCCCGTTTCCTTGTTTATGTTGTTGTCTACCTTATCCATGTGCCTTTGTTTACCTTTGTCACGTGTGTGTCCATCCATCTGAGTCAGTTGTTGTTGTTTTGGGCTTAGCCCTACCCCATTGTTATTCTGTTCACCTGTGTCTTGTTCTTGGCTCCTCCCCTGCCCAGGTGTTCCCATTTCCCTAGTTAGTATAAATGCTGATGTATTTTGTGGATTCTTTGTAAATCACCTTGTATTCACACTGGTTATGCAATTTTTTTTGTAACGTTCCTGTTAAATACCCTGGTTTTGTGCTTTTAGTATTGTTTTTTGTTCATTTTCCCTTAGTGTTTGTTGTGTTCTTGTTTTTATTCAACTCAGTACTCCTCATTTATATTTGTCTAGTTTCTTGTTTTTTTTATTTTTTATTATTAAATCTCTGTGGGTACATATGTACATCATGTTCGCCTCAACCCACCATCATTACAGCAGGACTGAAGCAGGGGGGCGGCAAATGTCATGCACCGGCCCTGCTGGAGGGCCTGTGTCCAGCACAGTTTAGTCATTTTCTTCCTCAGCTAAACCTAGAGAGCTAAGCTCTCTAAAAACTGTTTAAAGATTTGTTTGTTTTTTTGGGTTTTTTTTTTTTTTTTTTAATGATGTATTAAAGAATGTCCTCCTTCATAAATCTTTGTCTGAAAAATATATTATTTGTGAGTCTAAGTATGAAAAAAAATTATGGTTTTCTTCTGGGCTCTCCGGTTTGCACCCGTTGTGCATGTCAGCCTAAACTCCCCTAGGTGAGACTGTGTATGTGTGTGTGTGTGTGTGTGTGTGTGCCCTGTGATGGGCTGGTGGCTGATGGGCTGTCCAGCGTGTTTCTCTGTCTTTTGCCCTCTGACCGCAGGGACAGACTCCAGCACTCCCTCAACCCTGGTTAAGGTGGCTCTCATATCATTAAGTCATTAAGTCTCTCTATAGCTGCTCAGACCCCTTATAGTCATACGTGAACACACCATGGTACAGCTCACAGTGTAAAATTCTTTCTCTGCATTTAACCTCCTCACCAAGAGAAGCAGCGGGCAGCAGGGAACACAGCGCTGGGGAGCAGTGTGTGGGTATGGTACCTCGCTCAGGGGTATCTCAGTGGTGCCACTGGCAGTCCAGGAACCCATGACATTCTGGTCACAGGGACAGCTCCCTAACCACCAGGCCACAACCTGCCCCATGTAAGGGATAAAGTAATTTTACCCCTCGTCACCACTGCAAACAGACCCAGGAGCTCCAGAGAAGTATTCATTTCTCTGGAATACATCTTTCCAGTCTAAAGGTTGGACCACTTCTTTCTGTTTACAATACAGTATTCAGTAGCCCCAAAACACTAATGCAAGATAAAAGTATATTAGTTTGACAGAAAAAGCACTTTTAGTACATCATTAGTGTGATTTAGTTACACTTCTGTCGGTGAACGTGTGTTCAATAATGAGATCCGAAACTCAGAAGTATAAAGGCATTTTGGATGCAAGCCTGCAGCCTGACACATTTTTATGATTGCACAATGGCTAAATGTCCAAAAGTTTTTTTAGGACCGAGATATATGTTGGACTATGGTCACGTACATCAGGTCCATCCTGGACCATCCTGGCATAATTTATCTCTGTTTACAACAGAGACCTGCAAAGAACAGAGCAGTTCTTTGTAGGTCTCTCTTGTAAACAGTCTGTGGCTTAGGAATGAATGTAATGTTGAATGGGCAGATACAGTTCCGTCCTCACATCTATTATTCCCTTTCCCTTCATCCAGATGTTTACTTTCCTGCTTCTGGATCTTAACCCCAGATATGCTCTTGTAATGACAGAAGGTCGAAGCAGACAGGATGTAATGGCAAGAACCATAAAACAAACGAGAAACAAAACACAAATGTAAACTAGGGGCCCGGAGTTGCACAAAAACACAAGAAAATAATAACGGGTATAACAAAGACACGAGCACAGGAGATTCCAGCGGAATACAAGCAAAATTAACAGAAAGACAAAAAACGGATTACAGTGATTAGAATAAGTGATAATTAGAGGCAAAATAGTGGCAAAAACAATATACAGCCATGGAAAAAAAAAGAGAGCGGATCGTTTCTTTTTTGGTTATTGTGGGGGAAAATGTATTAGTTAACCTGTTTGCATTGATTTTACCTACAGTTTGCAGTGTTTATCCTCCACATATAATCAGTGTGCTGTGTACTGTCTTGTCAGTGACTAGCACATTTGTCTCTCCATCCTGATGTCGACTGGGGCTGTCTACTGCAAGGCCATAGATGGTATTGGTTGCTACCTTAAATTGTATTGTTTAGCGCAAGGCCATGACTTACTGGCAATAAGGGGCTTGTGACTTACTGGACCCAGACTAAGATAAGCGTTGTCTAGAAAGGGTGTGAAAATAAGGCCTAAGTGACAGCATGACATTACATTTACATTTACAGCATTTAGCTGACGCTCTTATCCGTGCTCAGCGCTCAAGTAGTCCACAACTGTATCTTAGACCTGTAAAAACTAAACTTAAGTCAACATCCACCATTCAACTAAGATACTGCACGCTCGGTACACCTAAACAACACCTGTCAAAGGATACCTAAACAACACCTGTCACAGAAAGTCAGAAGGTAAGACAAAGTTAGGAAGGGATGGAGTAAGGGTGTGTTTTTTTTGAGTAGTAAGCAAGCGAAATGAGAGAGATAGTTAGTCACCAAGGTGGGTGTGGGTCTTCAGGCGGCGCATGAAGACCGCGAGGGACTCCGCAGATCTGATAGGAAGAGGGAGTTCGTTCCACCACTGGGGGGCCGAGACTGATAAGAGTCTTGACGCATGTCTCCCTCTTCTTTTGAGCAGCGGAGGCTCAAGACGAGCCGTGCTTGAAGCCCTGAGAGGACAAGAAGAGATACGTTGTTTGATCAATGCTGATGACAATCATGCTGGAGTGACAATAAAAACACATGTAACTTGTCTCGAGTAGCACTCTCTTGTCAGAGCACTCTAAGTGCTCTGGGAACAGACCTGCTCTATTTGCCTGGCAAATATGATAAATTTTGGTTAATTTGAAAACTCTCTCTGATCTTAAGTCCTGAATCCATGGAAAACAGGGAAAATCCACAACACTTTTGCAATTTGTGGGAGTGTTTCTGTATAAAATGTGCACAAACACTGCCGCAAATTGTACAAACAGTGAACAGAAAAGTTGTCTCTTATTTAAATTTTTTTTTTCCCATGGGCGTATGCTCACATGGAGTACAGACACGTAAACAAAGGCACATGGAGGCTGTAAACACAAGAAAACATTACAAAAAGCCAAGAAACAGGGAGAACATCACAGGACTTCAAGCATATTTATTAATGTCTCACTCAGAGATTCAAATCCCTTTTTGTTGCCAATAAATCAAACCAATACCTGTACAATTTTAGAGGGTTCACTAAGGTTCTCTTGTTCCTGGTGTCATTTAGGCTTGAGTTATATGATACTGTTTGTCTTTGTCATTCAAATTACAATGTCTGAAATATGGAATTTGGGGTGGTATTTTTTAACTAGTACTTTTTTGTCCATTCCAACAAATGATTCTTCTCTCAAGAAATCATGTTAATGCTTAGACGTAAACTCACCAGTCCAGATCACCTGTAATATTAGGAAAATAGGTTATGCCAAAGACCTTGTCTCAAGTACATACACTACTTTTCTACATCTGCACACACACACACACACACACACACATATATATATATATATATATATATATATATATCAATCATACTGTTATATTGTATAGGTTTTATAGGTTATGCTGCTTCTACTTTTTTCCCTTGGATCTGTTCTCTTTCATCTGTAACAATGCCAATTTAGCACCCATGGGACTACTAAAGGGTGATCCTGTCTTATCATATCTTACTCACCTAATATTTACTAAAATACACTCAATATTCTTTGCTATCAAATACATTTACCGTTTGTTCACCATTTGAGTGCCTTTATTAGCCAGAAAATGTCATAATGTTTATTCCTCACTACTGACCTACAAATAAACAACTAATACAATTACAGTATAATTTTAATGTGGATCATCAGGCAACAGATATTTAACAAGTCATGAAGTAGCAGCCAATGGGATGAAACAGTTAAACTAGTGCATTTAAAGTTAAAGGACAGTCTAGAATTTGACTTTGCATCACCACACAACCAGTTAACAGGATGTCAGACATGCACTGTTACAGATTCTTTCATCTTATAAAGGAAAAAAAGGGTTCATTTGACATCTTTTTATTCCTAAATGTTCATAACTTACCAACATTTAACAAGAATAAAAATCTGCAGTTTCTGAAATAAATGGATAAGTGGTGAAAACCTGAAGTGTGGTGGAAATGTTTGACCAGTAGTGTATTTTCCCAGAGAATCTCAAAATATCTCAATGTCAGTTTCTCCCAGAGGCTTAACTGATGTGTGACCTGGGACGTGCCTCCTGGCGCACTTGCTTCTGAATGTGGAATCAATTTGAAAGTTGTTTTCTTGGTTTTTATTTTAGCTTTGGGAGAATCCTCAATGACGCATATCAAGCCTGATTTGCTTCCCCAACATCAAAATGTTCAAAAGGAAATGCTTTGATCTGAAGCTGAGGAACTTTACCAGGTTATGCAGTACTCTGCAAAAGTCTGAGGCTCAAAACTGTTAGTGCAAAGGCATTTATCGGAGCAGTGAGTGACTTCCTGCCAGCAAATTCAGGATTCAAGATTCTTGATGGGTTAAAAGCAGAGAAAGAATTTCACATTGTTCACACTGTGTGCTGTGCTGTGGTATGTTCACGTGTGAATATAAGGAGCCAACTGTATGACTATAATAATTCATTTTTAAAATGCAGTCTAGACAGAAGAACTCTCTCAATGCTGGCTTCATGGTCTTTGTGCATTCATTTACTTATCAGCACTGACTCTTGATAGTGTCTTATCCTGCATACATCTTTAGATTGTGAACCTGGTTGTATGAAAGTTACACAAAACCTTCCCGAGGGAAATGACCGTTATGGAATTTTATGCCTCAATGCTTGAAGGATTGCATAAAGGAAATTGAACAGTTAAGGGAAAAGGTGTGTATGATGTTACCATTTAAGGAAAGTTTTAAGTACACGTAAAAACACACATAACCACAGAAAATACTTATAATTTCTTGAGAACATGGAGAAACCCTCTTATAATAAATAAGAAATATTAAAATCCAAGAAAACACACTTTTACCTTGCCGGGACAGTTACACTGGTGTGATGGTTGGAAAAGAACAATATTGGAGTTTATTTTGGAAAGTGAGGCTTATATGAAATTTGTAGAGAATTGTGCCTATTGGAAACTTCCAGTTTACAATTTTAGCAATAACAACCCCACAAATAAATCTGAGATCTCCCCTGTGACGAAGGTACTAAGCTTGGATTCATTTCTGGTTACTCAAAGTATTTTTGTCATCTGCCACATTGGAACCCTTACAGAATATGATTGAAAAGTCATATGAAAATTCAGTTATTATCGCAATGTTACATGAAAAAAATAGAAATAGAAACAATACCATCTTGTGGTAAGCTTAGTCTGAGCATAAAGCCGCTGAAAATCCTTCAAGTCATTTATGTCATTTGCACCCCAAAAGACCTCTCCACAAGAGGACTCCACAAGACCTCTGAAGATGTGCTCTGGTATCTGGCACTAAGGTGTTACAGCAGATCAAGTCCCGCCCCCACCTCACGACTGACAGGTTTGCCCAGCATGTCCCACAGATCCCTCAGACCAGACCACCTTCTTCCATTGCTCTATGGTTCAGTTTTGTTGAAAACATGTCCATTGTAGGCACTTTTGCCAGTGATCAGGGTCAGCATGGGCACTCTGACCGGTCTGCAGCTACACAGCATACAGTGGTGTACTGTGTGTTCTGACACTTTTCTATCTCAGCCATCGTTATGTTCAGCAGTTTGTGCCACAGTAGCCCGTCTGCGGGATTGGACCGGACGGGCTAGCCCCTCACACTAGTATAATGAGCCTTGGGCGCCCAAGAGCCTGTTGCTGGTTCACCTTTTGGTAGGTGCTGAGATGCTCTGGAGATGCTCTGATCCAGATATTTATCCATCACAGTTTGGCCCTCAGTAGCAGGTTGTTTAGATTTGCAGCAGGTTCTCCAGATTGGGTTGTTGATGCTTGTGAACAAATTCTCAGAGGGGTTGCAGCTTTGATTTGTTTGCAAAGAGAGAACTTTCTCCTGTATTTCTGTTTCTCGGCAGGCTACAACAGGATGTCTGCCCCCGGAAAGCTCTAATGCAGTCTTTTCTGACAACAAAACATTTTTTCACATCTAAACTTGTCCACTCTTTCTCATAAACACCAAGGTTCGCTGGAGCAGTGGAGTGATCCTTCTTGGCCCTCACACGGGTCAGTTTTATGCGGAGCTCATGGTGTAGCTGAAGACTACATTTAGTTGAATTTTTCATTGATTTTAATTTTAATTCGATTTAAAAGAATACTGAAGTGAGCATACCCACCATTCTAACAACACTATTCTAACATCAGTAAATCTGAGATTAACCCATACAAAACTGCAAAAGTATTGAACCTCCTTGACTATAACCAGCGTTTTTATAAATGACACTTAGACGGCAGGAAGATCTGGGAGATCAAACTAGACACAAGTGTCGTTTTTTTTTTTTTGTTGCCTAATTTCTGCATTTTTCTGACTTTGAACTTTTATAGCATGTTCTCCAGACTTAATTACTGCACCTTTCCTTCAGGTTAAATGAACACTGATATTCCGAGTATTGTTTTATGATCATAAATGTGAATTCCTGATGAGATCCAGTTAGGTGGAAATGATATTTTTCACCCTTTGAGTAAGCTTAGAGCTGAGTAAGCTCACAGTTAAAATATTGAAGGTGAAATTTATAAAAAAAATTCTACATAAATACCATTTGTAATCAAGACGTACAAATACTTTCACTAGGCACTCACTATGTACACTCATTGCATCTTATTACAACAAAGTTCTAGTGAAAGTTTACTTTGGCTTAGAACGCAGTCCAAAAACCTGACATGTATAGTCATGGCTTCTGAGCTTGTTTTGAAAAGGGAGGGCAAAAGTGCGATGGGGTGGGGAGATAGAGATGTGGGAGAAAGAGAGAGTGGAAAAGAAAGAGAGAGAGAGAGAGAGAGAGAGAGAGAGAGAGAGAGAGAGAGAGAGAGTGGAAAAGAGAGAGAGAGAGAGAGAGAGAGAGAGAGAGAGAGAGAGAGAGAGAGAGAAAGACACATACATATCCAGTAACACAGCATTTGTAGCAAGGTGGAAAAGTACCCCCACATTCTCAGGCAAGCTTGAGCATGTGTGATTCTTTTACACACAAAAAACGGAATCTAGCATCAGGTGGGAATCTTGAGCGTCTCTGGTGTTCAGTGCCAGTGTTGTAGGCAACAACCAGCAATTACTGCATCCAGGATTGTTATAATCACTATAAATATAGCTTTTTATTATGAGTGCTTTATATACCTCCAGGACAAGGAACATATTATGACATATTATTGTGTCCATACTGGCCATTCTGAAGGGGGGAATTTGTATTGTACAGATAGTAGTGTGGCTGGAGGGCAGCGGTTGATGGGGTGGGGCTTCTGGATGTGAAATAGTGGTAGAACTTCTACTAGCCTCACAGAGAAACAACACTTGAATTTTACTCTCAGGATAAGGGTTTCTGCAACAGGTAAGTGTGTTTTCTGCAATTCTTTTCAGATGTGAAAGATGGCTTGTTCTTGTAGGTGAAGCACAGTTTTCTTGGTAAAGTAAAAACAACTAACAACGTATCATAATAATCTATAACAAGGTTGTCTTATCTGCAAGGGGCTGCAAGTTTTGAGATAAAGGAGAAGTACGCATGATCTGTTGTTTGAAGACTGAAGACCAACTGATTTCCAAACAAGTGGACACAGATGCTCTCGTGCTTGTTAGAAATGAAAACCTGCAACCACACAGTCTATAATGTATGATTTAAAGTGTATAATGAAGTATATAGCATATGTGTAATGTAAAATGTAGTATTATATGTATAATATGAACATTTAATGAAAAAGCAACTGCCAGCCCAGTAAGTTGTTTATTTCTTTTAAAGTGAAAATACAGTACCATGCAAAAGTCTTGAGCGACCCCTCATTCCCTTAGATTTCGCTAGGAAAATATGTACCAACAGGTTGGTACAGTGACTTCTTGCAACATTTATGGCAAAAATACACATTAAACAGTGAAGAACACAAAGAGAGTTTAATTATAACCAGCTATAAAGTCGGTATTTGTTCTGACCACCGTTCACGAGCTTTCTTGTAATTTCTTTTAGTGTATTCAGGAATAGTTCTCCAGGCTTCTTAAAGGACTTTCCGAAGCTCTTCTTTGGATGCTGGCTGCCTTTTGTTCTGTCCTCTGTTGAGATGGTCCCACACTGTTTCAATAATGTTGAGATCCGGGTTGAGTAATAGTGTTCCATGGCATTATTTTTCTATCGAGGTGTGTGTTCGGGATCATTGTCTTGCAGAAAAATGAAGCCGTTGCCAATCAGACACTTTCCAGATGACACTGTGGGGTGGCTCAAGTACTGTGCATTATATTGTAATAAATAGATACTCTCACTAATAAAGGTCATTTTACAATTTTTATGTTTCACACCTCTTTATCTGAAGTAGCTCGCTGGGACTGTAGAGTAACATTTGTAGATTAGAGGCACTAGTTTGATGTTGAAGAAGGCTTTGAGTGCAATCATTCTGAAATTTACCGATCCACCATAATTCAGCTTTTTAAAAACTGGGTTATGCGTACATGTGCGTTATATAATGGGTTATGTATACACGTGGTGCATGTGAAAAGCAC
Organism: Alestes dentex; assembly: GCA_037576975.1. NCBI lineage: Eukaryota > Metazoa > Chordata > Actinopteri > Characiformes > Alestidae > Alestes > Alestes dentex. The sequence goes on along the minus strand of JBBIGA010013581.1, from coordinate 2,950 downwards.
AATGTGCTCATTCCGTTCTAGAGGAGTCCTTAAAATGAACAGAAAACTTTGAAATGATGAAGATCAGATGCATGGAAAATGCTGAATTATCAGAATAAGCAACAAAAACAAATACTTTACGTCTGGATATTTCCTCCATTCCACACCCCAGTATTTCCTTAATAAGTTTCCCAAACACTTTCAAACAGGCCTAAGTTGCGCAAACCTACTGCTGCACAGTGTGGCATCACATCAAAGCACAAATCTGCATCATGCCCACTGATACCATATCTGTCAATTGTGTTAAATGTGCATTTTCGCAGTACAACTTGTTACTGTAAGACCTTGCAGCAAATGATAGAATGCATGCTTTGGATGGCAAGATGCCACTTTTTGTTTATTACGTTTTTAAATCATGGCTACTGATACTGATCTGACATTTTAATTAAAACATTCAATTAAAACTCTTCACTTTTCTAAATTAAGTCCAGTTTGGAATCTGAGACATGAGCTGTACAAATGAAAATGTTAAAAGTAAACAAAGTTAAAAAAAAAAAAAAAACTACTATTCTGTTACTCATACTCGAAAGCAACAGAAACATGTTTAAAAGTCTTTAAACAAGATTTAAAAATGTCAACACTTGAAGAACTACACAACTGATGACACAACACACAAAATGAATAAAAGAATTGGACCAGATTATTCTTTCTTTCACCTCAGATATCTAAACCAGCATCCTCTACTGATTTGAACCCAATAGCTATCAATACGAATATGCCATCTCTACCAGCTACATTTGAAGCATTTGTTTCCTGCAGTTGGTCCGTGGTCTTCTGCTTATTGCGCTGATCCAAGGAATAAAACACAATTATGAATTTAATATCGGAGGTAAATTTACCCTCTTGAAAATAAAGGTGGCAGAAATGGTTCTTTTCATGATGCCATAGAAGAACCCATTATTAATGTAGAATTGGATGCTTGGAAGATCCCTTAAGCTGATAAACAAGCTTTAAAAGGTTCTTCACACAAAACTCTCACGGTTCTTTGGGCAACCAAAGTGGTTATTTGCTCAATTAACCCTTTTATGTAACAAGTGTAACTGTATTTAGTAATGATTGGCAGAGGAATAATACTGGTACTAAACCTTTAAGAATCAGAAAGCTTTATTGATCCCAGAGGAAATGTTATAAATCCATAAAAACTCAATATACAATACTCAATATGATGCTCGCACTGGGGTCTCAAACCAATACCTCTTCTGACGCTCTACATTCAGTGCGCCGTGTTTTACTGCTCAATCACGGAGCTGTGCATGGTTAGGAGTGTGTTATTACACGTAAAAGATAAGAGATAACTTACTTGATATTTCTTTCTGATTCCTCAGATTTCTAATCTGATTTCCTCGGCCTGCACAGAGTTTCGTGAAGGAGCTACAATGACCGTGCCATGTCAGGACATAACTGTCGAATGCAACTGTTCAGTCATAGGCTTCAAGAACAAAGTCTACCCAGCTGCCTACCTGTTTATCTTCTCCCTTGGGCTGGTTGCCAACCTTGTGTCATTATGTTTCTTCATTGGCTTGAAGAAGACGATGAATGGCTATACTCCGGGGAACCTCTTCATGCTGAACCTTCTGGTTTCTGACCTGATGTTGGTGTGTTCACTGCCATTCCGTGCGGTCTACTACCTCATGGATTCCCACTGGGTCTTCGGAGACATCGCCTGTCGCGTGATGGGCTTTGTGTTCTACATCAACATGTACGGCAGCGTTTACTTCTTAATGGTGCTCAGCATCGTTCGTTTCGTGGCCATCATCAAGCCGTACAGCTACGTCTACTTACAGAACAGCCGAGGAGCCGTGCTGGTGTGTATTGCTGTTTGGTTGTTTGTGGCTTCAGCCTCCATCCCTCTTTTAGATGCAGGAACGTCTCAGGGTTTAGAGAATCACACCAAATGCCTGGATTTGAACTTGTCTTTGGTCAACACCATCATTTCGCTGAACAAAGGAGCCCTGTGCTTGGGCTTCATCATCCCCTTCCTTATCATCTCTTTCTGCTACATCATCGTAGCCTGGAAGTTACAGCAACTGAGGAAGGAGCAAGGGAAGAAAGCGCCACACTACAGGAAGGCCTGCTTACTGGCAGTCATCGTTCTCCTAATTTTCTTCGTGTGCTTCATGCCTTACCACGTAGTTCGCACTTTCTTTCTGGAGGCCGAAAGGGAAGCAGATAAGAACGGTTACGGGGAATCGTGCGAGCGCATTGCCCGCATAAGAAAAGCAGCGGTCGTCACGCACTGCCTGGCCGCTACCAACAGCTGCCTGGACCCTCTCCTGTACTTTTTTGCCGGGGAAAACTTCTGGAGCTATTGGCAGAATAAGTGGAGACGGACCCAGAGCAAGAGATTCAATCACAGGAGGAAGCAGACAAGAAAGGCAGCAAACACGCCGCGCACCACCGCTCCCAGCAACAAGTAGAAACAACAAGTAAAATTTCAAGGATGGGCCTGGACTTGCAGGAAATTTTTGATAAAAACATTACTTGAGAGCCATGTACAAACTCTGCCTTGAACTATTCAACATTCGTGGGTACCTCCAGGATCAAATCAGAATCAGGAAAATCTATTGATTCCGGAAGAAACATGTTTGTGTTATGAGTGCACAGACACACAGAGACACAAAGACAAGAACAACATAAAATATGAAAAATATATATATATTAAAAAAAGTCAAATAGAAACTCTAAAAAATATGTGGTACAAAATACACCACAGATTGTTTTTCAGAGTATCATTCATTTGACTCAATAACCCAAATATAAGTCCAAAGCAGTGGCGGCTGCTAGTCTTTCAAACAGGGGAAGCTCATTTTAGGCCTACATCATGGAATTCATTCCATTATTTGTACATAAATTCTGCCCTCTGTTCCTTTTTCAGAAAATGGTTTGTGACCCTGTTGTACTTCATCCACCT
>JBBIGA010013570.1:0-15000 GCA_037576975.1 Alestes dentex | reverse complement strand
ATCAGTTGGTCTTGGTTTTCAGTTACTCAGGTGTGGCTTCTTCTTGGTTGGAACGAAAACCTACACCCACAGCGGCCCTTTCTGGACAGGTTTGGGCACCCCTGGTGTAACCATTTGTGTGAAATATCTATGAAAATAGTTCCACAGCTTTAAAAACTGCCTGATGCTCAGTGTTCTACTGTTTTAGGTTGTGATAACTAGGGAAGACCATGTTCTGTCTGTGCTGGAGAAGGACGGGACGCTCGTAGTGGACCATGTAGATGGAACCAGAATTTCTACTTTCTACCAGCAGAAGGAGCCAATGCTACAGCACAGTTCAGGTCTGGAGAAATCGATGAGAAGTTCAGAGAGGTGAAGCCTACGGAGGCTTCTTAAGAATGTTCAAATTTTATTCTTAAATAGGCTATTAGGTTATTTGCAATATAGCCTTGAAATTACAGCCTGCGGTTAGTGCTGTCGTGAGTTTTCAGTTCCCAGCTAACAGACAGAGTCCTTTTTGTGTGGAATTTGCATGTTTTCCCCATGTCTGCTAGGGTTTCCTCCCACCATAAAAACGTGTAACGTGTTCATTTGTCACACGTGAACACACCACAGCACACAGGGAGCAGTGTGTGGGGACGGTACCTTGCTCAAAGGGTTCCTCAGCGGTGCCACTGATAGTTCTGGGATTCAACCTTCCGATCACAGCATGCCAGGATTAATAGTCCTGTCACTGATTTTGACCAAGTAGTTGGTCCCTGGGCACCAGTGATGGAGGAAGTATCCAGACACGTTTTTTAATTAAGGAATTTCCAAAGGGTGCACACATTGTTGATACATATACATATCTATAAAACTCAGGAACACAAACAGTTTTTATAATCTCCACACTACCATCAGAACAGGATGCTCTGGATCACCCATACATGAGCCTGAAGCCAGAGTCACAGTAGATGCAAAATTGGCATTGCTGAAAAAATCCATGTTGGTGCTAGTAACTTCCAACTTCAAACACCAATGACACAGACATGAACATAGTTATGACAGATAGCAATAGCCAACTTCAGCCTTGCTGGCAGCAGTGGGGTGACTTATACACTATATGAACAAAAGTATTGGGACACCTGACCATTACAACAACAGGGACTTTAATGACTGCATATAAATACAGTCCTGGAACAACCGAGGGGTAAGTGTGTTGCTCAAAAACACAATGGTATGGGTTTGAATCTACAACTTTGTGGTCATTGGGTTCACAAGTGTTTTACCCACGAGGGTACTACCACCTGATGTGCTTGTTGCAGAATCGTGCCACAAACTGACCTGTATTTAGTGTAAATAATTGGCATGTTTGGCAGCAGTGGGTGACTTACTGTTAGCAAGCTGGCTAACTACAATAGTACAGCCTTTCTATGTATCATTCAGTCTCTCTTTGTTTGTTTATGCAGTGGAGAAGACTGTTTAACGTTTTGTGTTTTTTGGGGCAGCTGGTGGCCTAGTGGTTAGGGAGTTGCCCATGCGATCAGAAGGTTGTGGGTTTAAATCCCAGAACTGCTAGTGGCACCACTGAGGTACCCTCTAGAAAGATATGTCACCCATGAGCTAACCACAACTGAGTTCATTTATATCCTGAGATGACTGGATGACCTCCTCCCAAACAGTACAGTCCAGACACTCCTGTAGGGTCAGCATTGCCTCTTCCATCCACACTTTCACTGTTCTGGTGGTCACTTTCCCCCTTAGTAAGCATGCGCAGTAAGCTGGAATAAGATGCACGCAGCTGCGATCACCAGAGCCCAGAGGGGGGAGAGGAATAGAACAATAGGCACCTTTGACTGAACCATAACATTGGTCCAGTGTCTTCCCTTTTCTGGTAGGGCAAAACATATTTATGGAAGCACCTAAGCACTTTGTCCAAAGAACAGTGATTGAAGTCGCCTAAAACAAAATTGGGGGCATCAGGGGAAAGCGACTGTAGTTTATGCACCGTCTGTTGAATCAGATCTTAAGTGGAGCTTTCGTAAGCTTTCAGATGAATGTAAACAACAGTCACGAAGATCTGAGGGAATTCCCGAGGCAGGTAGAAGTGACGCAAAAAAAACGGAAAGCAGTTCAATGTCCTTGTTACACTGTTTTTCTCTCACTAGTGTTGTTTTGCACCAGCGCTCATTTATGTACAGACATGCACCACCTCCACGCGTCTTGCCAGTGGTCGAGGCAACCTGATCCATATGTAATGGTTCCCTGGAGCCATCGATCACCAGGTCGTTGTCAGAGTCCGTCTCTCACAGCCATGTTTCCGTCAGGGCCATGATACAAGCGTCTTTAAACTTATTTCGGTGAGAGCCAGCCCCAGTCAGCTCTATCCGTCCTGTGCATGAGCATTTTATGGGGGTTGTGTTGGCAGCTAATAATTCTCTAATAATTATGAATGCATTTTCTTCCAACTTGTTTATCAGGGAAATGGCTTTGAGGTTTAAAAATCTAGCTGAAAAGTGTGTTGCCAGTTCTGCAGTTAAAATGACATGAAAAAAGTTAAGCAAAAGGCTGCAGCTAAAACACCACCTCTACTCCCAAAGTAGTGCACTTTGTAGGTCATGAAATAACCGTCTTTACACACAAATGCCCTATTATACACAATATAGACAAAAGTATTGGGACACAGTTTTTTCAGGGTTTGGGCTAGGCCCCTTACTTTCAGTGAAGATAAATCTTAATGCTTCAGATTCTTGCAGCATACCAAGACATTTGGACAACGCCATGCTTCCAACTTTGTGGACACAGTTTGGGGGAGAACCTTTTATATTCCAGCAGGACTGCGTCCCAGTGCACAAAGCACACTCCTTAAAGACGTGGCTGGATGAGTTCTGTGTGGAAGAACTTGTCTGGCCCACACAGAGTCCTGACCTCAACCCCATCCAACACCTTTGGGATGAACTGGAACGGAGATTGTGAGCTAGACCTTCACGTCCACCTTCACGTCCAACACCTTGGTTTAAAATGTAGAGCTTCTAGTAAACTAAGATTCCACAAGAGATGGAGTTACTACTCTACCAGGACCCTCTCAGATCACACACACAAAAGACCTGTTAGTTCATGGCATGAACATGTAGTTGTTGTCTACACGGGAAGAGGTTGTGCTTGATGCTCTAAGCTGATAGGTAAAACGGATCTGGACCATGTTTGGCTTTGTGGGTTTTAAACATCAGTTTTAAATCTAATGTGGGCTGCCACAGGAAGCCAGTGAAGCACTAGCAGTAGTGATGTGATGTGTGAGAAAACTGGTGCATTGAAGACCAGACATGCTCGTGCATTCTGGATCATCTGTAGAGGTCTTGTGGTCTTCAGAGTATGGTCAGCCAGGAGTGATTTACTGAAGTCTAGTCTAGAGATGACAAGTGACCACAGAAGTGTTTGAGTAGTGCCAGTAGTGAGGCACCATTTAAGATTTAACCTCAAAAATGGAAGCAGTGAGTAGGTTTTTCTGTTCCTCTTGTCTCTCTATCATCCAATCTGAATGTCTAAAACAGAGAGAATGAAACCTGTAGCAGTAAAATAGCCGCTACTTATATGACCCATAGTGGTTTCTCCATTAAGTGCATACTTGCTACTTTTACAGCAGATCTCTTAAAATATGCTGCCCTACTAACATATGTATGTGCAGCACAGACAGGCAGCGTCATATACTGCAGTGAACATCCTCGATTTGCACCATACATGTACATGTCCTTCTCTCACACTCCTTGCACTACAGGCAGAGGAAGGGGTACAGGTTTGCTTCTCTCACGTAGATGCTGTTTTACGCCTCTCGGTCTTTCCCAGCTCAACATCTCATCCTTTGAATTCCATTCTGTTACTATAACATATCCAACTAAGCTCCATGTCATTGTCGTTTATCGCCCTGTCTCAGACTGTCTGGCTGACATCTCCTTTTGGATGGTGGCCCACCACCTCAAGCTGCATCCCAGCAAAACTGAGCTTCTTTTCATCAAATGGAGTCCGTCACCAAGCCACGACCTCACCGTTTCTTTTGAGAACTCTGTTATCATCCCCTCAAAGAAGGTAAGAAATCTTGGTGTCATGGTAGATGAAGAACTGTTGACCACCTCTCCAAGACATCCAGATACCTCCTTTACAACATCTGAAAAATTCGACCCTTTCTCACCACTGAAGCTACGCAGTTACTTGTCCAGTCTCTGGTCATCTCTAAACTGGACTACTGCAACTCTCTACAGGCTGGACTTCCACTGAAGGTAACAAAATCACTTCAGATGATTCAGAACGTAGCTGGGAGGTTAGTCTTCAATGTTCCTAAATTTTCACACACTACGCCTCTACTACAGAACCTTCACTGGCTCACTGTGGCCACTCGCATTGAGTTCAAAACCTTAACACTTGCCGTCAAGGCCAAGAACGGACTTGCACCTCCATACTTATCAGCACTGATCAAGCAGTGTGTCACTTCTCGTCCTCTCAGGGCTTCAAGCACTGCTTGTCTTGAACCTCCGTTGCTCAAAAGAAGAGGATGACATGCATCAAGACTCTTTTCAGTCTTGGCCCCCCCAGTGGTGTGGTTGTTAACTGTTTGTCCCTACTTGTGTGTTAACCTCTGACTTTTTTCTTTTGTCAGGGTTTGTTAAGGTGTGTAACTTAGCCGGCAGTAACTCGATAAAAAGCAGGTTTTGACTTTAGTATAGCTTTACAGGTAAGAAGAACAGGCATAGACTACTTAAGCACTGATGTACGTTGCTCTGTATAAGAGCATCTGCTAAATGCCGTAAACGTAAACCCCACTGTCACGCTTGTGTGGTGCAAATCATGCAGGCACGCAAATAAGATATTAGCATGTCAGAATATCCTAAATATATTCACCCTATAGGTTTGCAACACGAAAATGTTCATTGCAGCAATTCTTATTGAAGGGAGAGTAATTTCATTTGGCTGGCAAACACAAGTGTGACTGGGCCTTTAGGTCATCATAGTTAATGTCAAGTGTTGGCTAGTGTAAAACACTGGGCTGTAGAGACGTGGAACTGTTCTCTGGAGTAATGGAACTCGGTGCAACACCACTGGGTTTTGTGGTCCAGAACGAATCACCCAGCATTACCTGTTCTGTGGCCAGTGTAAAGTTTTCCCAGAAAAGCAGAAGCTGTTACTGCGCCAGGGAGAACAAAGACCCTATTCATGTTTTCTCTGGTTACATTTCTCCATGGTGGCCCACCATGCCACAAACAAATGCACGGACCAATAATGATAAAACGAAATATTGATAAAACAAAATATTGATAAAACAAAATCTCTCTGTGTCCTCTTAGATGAAACCTTATAAAATTACTGAGGAGTTGTAACTGAAATTCCAAAGGAATCTTGTTTAGAAGAAGCTCACCACGGAACTGAGTCAAAGTTACCAGGTGGCTTTATTCTTGCAGCAAGGGAACAAGTCACACAGCAGACCAAAGTTTTACAGAGGAGTTGTTCAAAGTCCGCTAGTCTGTCTTCGCCTTATATATGCCATGCGTACGTGACAACCATACGTTGTTGCTTGTCTTAAGTGTTGCCTGTAATCAATCTAGAGTGTGAGAAACTAAAATAAAGAGGACTCGGTTACATCCCAACATCCCATGTCAGGTCGCAATGTCCTTCCCACATTCCTCCTGCAAGCAGAGAGCGTCCTCCCAAATAAAAAATTTCCCTTTGGGTATGAAAGATAAGTCACACAGAGTTCATTACAGAGTTTAGGCACACACACACACATATATATAAAAGATACACACATAAATAAAATACATTGTGGACGGTTCAGTGATTATACAGAGAAGGTTATACATAAAGATGATACATAGGTGAAACTTAAAGAGAAGAAAAATTCTTACAACAGGAACTAAATGTAAAAAGCAAAATTCAAGTATTTTATCTGCCCTTTTGTCATTGTTTGTATATAACACAATGTCTTACAGCCTGAGAATCCACATTGTTTGATGTGGCGAGTTCTGGGAAGAGTGGGTGTGATGTGATGATTTAGGTATGGAGTTACCATGATGCTTATTGGTTGGGTATAAGATTCTAGCACTTTATCCTTTGCTACATTATCCTCACGGCTCCAGTGTAAAACTTAAGAAGGACACTTCAGACACCATGAAGACACTGCAACATGTCATGACATGGGGCAATACATTTGACCTTTTTGATGAACTATAACTTTAAGACACATTCATGAATCTGGTGATTATCAGTCTGTTATGAAGTCAGCGCATGCCCTCTTCTTTCTGAGTGAGTGTGATGTGCTTCCAGCAGGTCTAAGGGGCAGTAGTGAGTCCAGGAGGGAGAAACTGGTGAGGGTTGAGAGACCGGGGTTCGCCACAGTGACTCTGAACAGCAAGGACAGAAGCTGTGAGCTTCTCTTTGGAGACGGGACGATCATCAGTGCTAATGCACGTGGAGCATACATGGTGAGGAGACAGAGGGAGGGGTGGATGGATGGATGTATGGATGGATGGGTGGGTAGATGGATGGACGAACGGGGAAAAGATGGACACATGGGTAAAAGCATTGGACATACATAGATTGATGGATGAGAAGATGGATATCTCTCTTTTTCTCTCTGTCTGTCCCTCTTGTTCAATCACCCACCCCTTTTTGTCCCTCTATCTATCTATCTGTCTATCTATCTATCTACCCACCTACCTACCTACCTGTCTGTCTGTCTGTCTATTTATCTATTTATCTCTCCATCTGCAGGTTTGTCCCTCTAGCGGAGGTGTTCTCCATGTAGGTGAAGATGGTGTGGCCATATACCACTCTGATCCATGTGGAACAGGACCTGAAGGAGACCAGCCTGGTCAGTATGTGATGAGTCACTGTGCAGGTGTGCTCTGTCGATCCACTGACTCAGAAGGAACCTTATACCAGGTCAGATACTTCTGCACCCACACACACAAGCCTAAATCACACACTTCATGACTTCCTGACTACTTTTTTTGGCTATACAGGATATATTGTTTTGAACAATAAGTTTATGTAAGAAGCTGTGGTCAGTTACTGTTGTTTATTCAAACTCTCTGTGTTAAAGCTTTCGCTTTAGGCTAAATTTTCACTGTGTTTTTGGATGTACAGGTCTCTGCAGGTGGCCAGATTTCTGTTACTAGCTCTACATCTTCACTGCAAAACACAAAGTCTGAGTCAAAGCATGAGTACAGCAGCAGCTTTGAAACTCACCTTCCCCGGTAAGACTCTAATCCTTTTCCTCTTAGTGCTGGAACTAACATTTGTTCATTTTAACTGTGAAATAACATAACCCAAAACTCTCAACCTGCTCTGCATCCAGCTCTTCATAAAGATGGCATTGACTTGTCAATGTGGTTTAGGACACAGTAGGCAAAAAACTAAACAAAAAATTGCAATGGACATCAATGGTAGAAAACACCTGGGAAAACTGATTCTAGCACTCCGTCTTCTGAGTTGGTTTGTAAAAACAAACTCTGTTGTTGCGTACACTTTTTTATATTTATTTTTATAGCTCACAGTAAGCCAAAGTGTGTCCAAACCACAATGACCAGTCTGTGCCACCTTAGTGGAGACCTGGATGTGTTTGCAAGATGTTCTGGGAATGTATTTACAGAAAGTTAATTGGGCGACTATTCCAGAATGTTTGTTAGTTATACGGCTCCAGTAAAGCTAAATTTGGGCTCAGGTCACGTCTTACGATAAGGTAAGATAAGCCAAGATGACCCTTTATTAGTCCCACAAGTGGGAAATCATCTGCATGTGTGGTGCCAATTTTGTAATTCACCGAACCATTCTTTTAAGGATGCGAATGTTTAAACATGTTTTGTATTCCAGCTTGTTTGTGGTATCTTCTAACGGTTCTGCTCTGGAGCTTCTCTGTGCTGAGAGTGTCGAGGAGATTCTGAACGAAGCCTACACTGACCCTTCAGTCGCCGTAATCAAAGAACCTCTTTCGCACACACACGGTGGGAACCCACACTGCATGAGCAGCTCAGCATTTATTTCTCTCAATGTTAGAAACGTTCTATCACACTGCTGCATAAATATCAAAACACGCTGTCTTGTGAAATGTTTAGTGGTGTAACAATATGAGTATTCGTCCCGTAGCAGTTTAGCACATGCAGTTTAGTGGAGAATATACGGCAGGCTGTGTGTGAAAACTGATTTACTTAATGCGGAACCAAATTTCACAAGCGTGAGTACTACTCGAAAACTTTAAGCTGTAAGTCGTTAGCCAGTTATCAACACGCCATGCTAAGCTTAGCTCAAGCTGATTGGTGTCTGAAAATGTGCCTTACTTTTAGAATGAAGTTACCAAAGTTGCCAGCTGGCCAAATGTTTGTACTTGCTGCCCGTCTCTGCTAGCAAGTGTGTTTTGTCTGTGCAGCTTACCTGCTTTAATCGAAGAGTTCACAGCTTCGTGGTCCTGCTGGGAGCTTCGATCGGAGCACACTCCCAACAGAACATACATAGGTTTATACACACTTAAGAATTCAACTCCTCTTTTTTTGTTTCGGCCCAGTCAAGGGCCCAATCAATTCTGATCATGTTAATAAAGTCTGATTACATCAGTACTGATGCTTCTACCCTTATTAGATTTCTACCAATAGTTAACACCCAGTTAGGTGGAGTCAGGTAATATTAATGTCACCTGACTCCACTTATCATCACCTGCCACCAATATTTCACAATTGCCATGTACCTGTTTTTTTGGGTTTTTTTGTTTTTTTTAATCTAGCATTTAGCATAAAGTCACCATACCTGGATTTGAGTGAATTCTGTACCTGGCACTCTCATGACCTCAACCTCAGTGTGCACTCTGTGTACCTTGCACTGCTGGGCCTAGTGTGGTGTCTCTGTTCTTGTGAGAATATTTTATATAATATACCATAGTAGTAGCCTAGTGGTTAAAGCCTGTGAACCTGATGACCACAGAGTCGCAGGTTCAAACCCCCACTTTCTACCACTGTGTCGCTGAACAAGACACTTAACCCTCAGTTGCTCCAGGGGGACTGTCCCTGTAACTAATGATTGTAAGTCACTCTGGATGAGAGCGTAAGCAAAATGCCCCCTTACCCTTTACAATGTCACAGCCGTGTCTCACGTGCCATGACCCGGCCAGCCTCTTCCCTGAGCCTGGCCCTTCTCTCTCATTTTGGTTTCTTCTGCTTACCTTATTGTCGGGACCTGTTCTGCATTTCTCCTTATAAATGCCCAGTCTGAACTGGAATTCAGCGTCCGTTCTCCATCATGCCTACTGGCTAGTGTGGCGTCTTGTTTGTTTGTGTGTGACCTCTGAAACAGAGTAGACTGAAGTACTATCCTGGGCTGTCACTCTTGTGCATTGATAGGTAGACCAAATGGCTGAACCTGGCAGGTTTATCAGAAGCTATGCCGTGATCAGCATCTCCTTGGTTTGCATTTCCCACCTAGACTCCTGAAAAAAAAAACAACAACTCACAAGCACCTCCTGCGAGTGCGCCATTTACCTGTTTAGCCCGATTATGACAGCAAATTGTGACCTATTATAAGTCCTACATAAAAATAGAAACTATGTAAGAATGTTAGTTCCAACAAATGAAAAGAAGCCTAATCTTATGCATTTGGGGTTTTGTTGTTTTTTTCCCCCATTGTATCAAACTTGTACTGAACCATGATGTCTAAACCTAAAGTGTGACTTCTGTGTACAATTACAACCCCAGTAATGACACTTTATGATCTGCACTAAAGTTTTGAGGTTAACAAATTAGTCATGACACACTTGCCTCAAACCCTGTGACTTGCTTATATGGCTGTATAACACACTGTCATCTAGAAACATGGTAAGATATACCAAACATGTTTTGGCTGATTAACATTTGGGGTACAGAGAAAACTGTAAATCTAATTTGTGGCATAACCATTGAGCAACTACATAAATGTTCAGTATGGAGTTTGGGGTTTTTACACACAGTAGGTAGACTCAACCAGTAAGGCAAAACCATGGCTATTTCTTTCCTTTCTCCAGAGTAAAACAGACTTGTGCTGTGTTCCCCAACAGACATGTTTGGAATCACAATTCTTAAGCCATTCTTTGGAGACGTTTACTCCCGCTGGCTCTTACCCAAACAACAGGAAGACATCATTCCTGCCAACCTCAAAAACCGGACATGGGATAGTTTCCCCACTTCTGAGGTAGAATCATAGCTAATTGAATTGTTTTAGCCCTATATTTTTAGATAGTTATCATTTTTGACAGCAACATTAAGGGTCGGTTTCTCGGACAGGGATTAATCCTAGGCCTGGATTACGAAGCGCTGTGAATAGAGATTTTCCACTGAAAAGGGAAGGGTAGTCCAAGACTAAGCTTAATCCCTGTCTGGGAAACCGACCCTGTGTGTTATACTCTAAAAAAAGTGGTTCTGCAAGGTTTCTGTAGTAAAGGCTGTGGTTCTATGTAGAACCATGAACATGCAAAAACACATTTGAATGCATTCATGTTTTTCCTCTCTATGATATAAGAACAATGTTTCAGTATAGAAAAATATATAGCAGCAAAAAGGTTCTATAAAATGGGACTATGTGGATCCCTTTTTCCCAAGATTAAGATCTATCCCCAGATAAGGTACAGCCTCAGCTACGTAGATACAACACTCAATAAACACCATGTTACACCAGAGTAGGAGATATTAGTTCATAAACATAAAGTGTTTGTGTCCTCACTCAATATGTCAGTAAGAAAGAACGAAAACTGGCCGATAGAGAAAAAGCAATCGCAGCAGGCCACAAACGGAACCGTTTTGCACAATAGTTTGAGAAAGGAATATGCATGGCACAAATCAATTTTGAGATTGTTGATTGTACTGATTTCACTGCCATCTCTGTTCATTGTGACCTCAGCAAGCTGTTAAAGAAGCAAAGAGAAGAGCGACACATAACAATTCTGTGAATGGCTATACAGTGTAATGCTGTGCATAATGCAGCTTAGTATCTGGTCTAATTTTAAAGGAATGCTTCAGCATTTTTAAGTTGTTCTCTATTTGTGCATGGATAATTACATCAAACAGTCATTTCAACACTTCCTTGCACTTAGAAAACAACAGGAAACTCACTGACTCTGAACTCACTTATAACAGAAGATAGTTGACTGTTTCTGAGTTTTGTTGATTGTTTTAAATATGTGACTATACAACGCCAGCCATTCTACAGAGCGTTGAGATAAAGCAGACTGAGGGAATGTCTTGGCATAGCTGTTCATATGAAGTTTTAAACAAGTTCTGGTTACTTTCACATTCCCTAAGATTGTCTGGTATCTGGTGATGAAGCAGAGAGCACAACACTATGCTAGATTAAACCAGTGCCTCTGAAAGAACAAAATATACACAGTTACAACTTCATTTACACATTACAAGCCGTTCGTTAGAATAATATGTTTAGTCTAAAGACCTTTAACAGAATTCAGCACCTGTTATTCTGTTATAATTGAATTTCTATGTGAATGGGTTGTCTATTTTTTTCCCCTCTTCTTTTCTGGTAAAATGTATTACCTGAAATTGTTGTCTGTGGAAACTGACTATGCTATACAGATGCACCGCATTTCGATTCGCTTTATACTATATTTATTGTATTTATCTTTTTATTCATTAAATCAGTCTCTTTATTCCTTTTTTCACTCATCGCTTTTATATGTAAACTATGTCTAAGTGTGTATGTTTGTTGTTTGTATTTAGAGGAAGACAGAAGGTCCTCAGTTTGGAGTGGGGCTGGGACAGGGTTTGGAGATTAAGAAGAGAGAGAAATGCAGTTCCAGTCCAGCAATGCCAGCTCTAGAGTGTCCAGATTCACTGCTGATCCGCCAGATAACCCAGAACCCTCCAGTCACAGAGTCCCTGAGGGCAAAACTGTTGCAGAAACTGCTGGTATTATTACACTCTTGTTTAAAACACACAGGCTGAGGCCAAACTTGCTGTGCATACCATCAGCCAACACCTACCCTATTCATCATTGGTCAGTCTACCACAGGACTACTGTTATCCAGATGTTATTTGGGTAGTCAACCATTCTCAGTACAGCAGTGACACAGATACGATAGAGGCAAAGTAGTGTGTATATGGTAGTGTAGTGTGTATAGTACTGGTAAGTGTGTGTAAGGTGCAGTGGTGAGTGATACATAACGAAAATCAACACCTTTATCAAAGGTGTTAATTTTCATTATGTATCATATACTCATTAAGTAGACTGTCCAGGGTACCCCGCTTTCGCCCACTGCAGCTGGGATAGGCTCCAGCCCCCCCAACCCCGAGTGCTGGACAAAGGGGTAGAAAATGGATGGATGGTTACACGTTAAGTATCAGTAGAAAAGAAATATTTTTATACTGGTGGCCTAGTGGTTAGGGAGTTGCCCCTGCAATCAGAAGGTCATGGTTTTGAACCCCAGAGCTGCTAGTGGCACCACTGAGGTACTCTTGAGCAAGGTAGCGTCCCCACACTCTGCTCCCCGGGCACCCCCATTGGTGGTGTGTTCACTCATGACTATAAGGGGCTGCACAGAGAAAAATCTACGGATAGTTCTTGAAGTGTGAAACATGAACTGGATAACTGTGGAAGGTCACACTTCACACTGGCTTGTCCTCAGAAGAGTCTTTGACCTTGTGCACATGTTGCATCTAGCTCCAACTCTCAATGCACAACCAGATACTTGTGTGTGTGTGTGTGTGTGTGTGTGTGTGTGTGTGTGTTGCAGGGTTATGTAAAGCAGCTCCTGCAGAGGGAGAAGCTAAAGGATGAAATGCAGCTGAAGGATCCTCGGACAGCAGAGGAAAAACTGCATCACACTGAACTACTTCAACTACTGCTTGTATGTGTGTGTGTGTGTGTGTGTGTATGTATGTATGTGTGCGCGCTTGTGTGTCTGTGTGTGCGCGCGTGTGTGTGTTTCTTCCTGTGTGAGTGATGAGGATGTGATACAGCATGTGTGTGCATGTAGTAAGGTGTGAGAGTTTAGTAGACTTTGATGACAGTAAAGGCTCTTTCATTTCCAGTTTTCTGATCTATAATAACTTCACTTTATTCTGTGTATCAGGACAGAATGTATATCAGAGCTGACTCAAGTTTTCTTTTTCTTCTCACTGCAGTCTCTGCCTGACTCTGAGCATCAGCCTATAACTGTGGAGACACAGCCTCTGTGTGGTGAGGGGTTTTTTTATTACTGGAATAGTTCACCACCTGCCCTAAATGTGCTGTAGTTGATCAGCTGAGGCACATTTGTTGTGTGTCACATAGCTGAAAATAGCAGTTAAAGCTGGTGGCCTAGTGGTTAGAGAGTTGCCACAGCGATCAGAAAGTTGTGGGTTTAAATCCCAGGACTGCTAGTGGCACCACTAAGGTTCCCTTGAGTAAGGTACCGTCACCCCACACTGCTCCCTGGGCGCCCCCTGTTTGTGACAGCCCACTGCTTTATTTGGTGAATGGGTTAAATGCAGAGAGAAAATTCACATTGTTCACGGTGTGGCGTGTTCATGGGTGACTATAATTTGTACAAATATAAACGTTTTGAATTGGAATTAGTCCAGTACAAAGTGGTGAATCAAAGTGGGAGGGATTCTGGGAGAAAGGAGTGAGTTCCACATTTCCATTAAGACAAGGGCATGTAAATAATGTCAGAAAAGTGTACAAATAATGTTCAGATGTTCAGTTAGACCTGTAGTGCATTTCATGAGTGAATGTGAATGACTGTTTTGACATCACAGGGGCTAAATTATGATAAAAGAAATGTACTCAGGTCTCCCTCATACCACAAATGAATTTGATCAACCAGGCCTCTTTACTAGATGCCTGAGGCTAATATAGATAACAAGTAATAGCACCTTATTAGCACTGTGCTAATATGGTACTTTTTGAAAGGAAGTGGCAGATAGTCTTATCAGTCAATACGGTCTGGCTTTCAATACAATTAGACACTCAAAAATATAAAGTCTGCCTGATGTTTATGTCTCTTTTACAGCCGATGCAGCCTCTCTGTATACTCAGGCTGTGACTGCGTCTCATTGTTCAGGCACTACCCAGCAAGATGACGAACCTCTAGATAGGTTTTTAACTCATTTACATGCACACACCTATTCATTCAGTTTATTACATTATTTAAAACTAACAAAATGAACATTGTTATTGTTTTTTGTACAGTGTCTGCATGGGTATTGGTTCTTGTGACAGATTTACTCAGTCATAGTCTCATATAAAACAATATCTCTGATAAACGAATGAAACACAGCGGCTTCCTCCAGGGATTTCAGTGTAAAGGCTTGTTTCTGTTTCTGCTTACAGGATTGAGAAAGAGAAGAAGGAATCTCTGTGGGGAAACAGAATTAACCAACACAGGTACAAACACTGAGTTTTACTAACGATCATAACAGGATAAAGAGCAGGTATTTGTTGTGTTTCAGTCTGATGTTATGGTCATTTAATTATAAGTGTGCTGTTTGAAGTGCAGTTATGAATTACCCTAATAAAATCTTGACGGATTGAATTTGATTATGTAATCACATAATACGATTAGATTAATGACTTTAATACATGTAAAACTGTGCTTTCTGACTGCATTGCTTTTCTCCAGGCTAGAGCTCCAGGAGGAAAGAAGGCACCGCCATGCTCTCAGGAACAACATCATCACTTCATACTTCCACCCAGAACTGCAGGAGATGCCTCACTATGTTAATCAGGCAAGTATTACATGTCTGTTGAATGCAGAACATGTTCAGAAAAAAAGGCTTATGTCATGTGAGCATGGGTGTGTCCTTAGCATTAGCCCTGCCTCTCTCTACCCCTTTGCCCTTTGCTTTGATAATAAGCAACCTGATGTCTAGCTTTGATCATTGACCATGAACAATGACTTCTATGACAGATGGTAAATAAGAGGTACACAAAGAGAGCAAGGAGCATATTTTTTTTAGATTTTAGATTTTTTTAAATACTGCTTTAAAATGATTACATCTCTCTCTCTCTCTCTCTCTCTCTCTCTCTCTCTCTCTCTCTCTCTCT
>JBBIGA010013480.1:0-15008 GCA_037576975.1 Alestes dentex | reverse complement strand
AGCAGATAGGGCTAAGTGGAGACAGATGATTCGCTGTGGCGACCCCTGAAGGGTAAAGCCGAAAGAGAAAGAAGAAGGACTGATAATCAGCTGCTTAAATGTTCTCTGGCTACACATCAAAGTCCCACTGTCTAAACAGTGGCCTCCATCCCCAGTTCTGGAGGGCTGATGTCGACCACAATTTGAACCTGATAGTGCACCACTGCTAAAACATTGTCATATAGAAAAGGACACCCTAATTTGAAGCTTCTGTGTATTTGGGTCAACAGTGGAGGCTTCATACCTCACAGGAAGCTTTATTTTGTAATCATCTGTTGTGTTCAACATGAAATGTATGTCTTTTGGAACTTTAAAAAGGAGCTGAAGATAAGCTGAAATTTAAGACCTGTTTCTTTTGCTCCTTATTTCTCCTAATAATCTCCAAAAACAAAGATGATTTATTTCTGATGAGACAATGAAAACACTGTTGTGAGCAACAAAACTTGTGAGCAGCACAGTTTGGTGGTTTCCCTGCTAAACCTGGTTTATCTCAACTGTTCTTTACCAGGTTTAGTGATTTAGTGACTGGGGAGCTACCAAACTGACACCAGACCTCCAGGACCAGAATGATGGGCCCCTGCTGTACACTTTTAAGTAGCAATGGACATAAGGTGAGAATATAACTACATTGTAGGCACAAAGTGGGGCAGGGATGCTTAGAAAATTCACAGATTTCTCTTCACAAAAATAAAGAATATTTAATGGACATTCGGATCATGGTTTGGTTCCATGTTGTCCACAAGCATATCTCGTGCTATGAAACTTGTAGCTTATTTTGATGTTCCTGGGTACCTCAGTCCGGTAACAGAGTTTCTGACTAAGTTCTCTCCAAGGTTTGTGGCCAGTTGGCCCAAAATCGCGTCCATGGAGATGAACTTTTGGAAAGTTTTTGTTATTGTGGTCTTTTGTTATTTATAGTCTTGTTTGAGTGTTTAATTTTTTCTCTGCGTTCTTTATCCGTGTGATGAGAACCAAACCCAAATAACTTGTTAGTGATGTCCTGGATCACCTTCACGTTTCTCACAGAGTTAAAGATAAATTTGTTAGAGTTGTAGAAAACTAACACTGACATTTATCTTCAGCCCAAACAGACAGTCATGCTTGAACTTCATCCACTTCCCAGTTGTTAGTCTGTGTATCCATTGTTATTTTTAGAAAAAACAGATTTCTTGAAGAACCAGATGGCTGGATTGTGATGCAGTTTAATAAAAACACATTGTCGTATTTGCACCCCTTTTTTAAGAGTTCTCCAGAAAAGGTAGTTGCAGCAATTTATTTGACACGTGTTCCTTGCCCGTTTTCTTATCATGCAGTGTGAATAAAGCCGTGTGCACCATAAAGACTGTGTGGGATAAGGCACATCTTTTTCACAGAGGTGACTTTTTTTTTTTTGTGACATCCAACAACGTTATCTCATCTCCACGGCCCACCATGTGTTAGTCAAATTTTCTGCACTGCCGAAGCACGGCACAGAGGAGCAGGCAGCCATCAGATCCAATTTTAGACACTGCTTACACCCCTCTGGGGTACGAAGAGATTTGTTCGCTTGGGTTTATTTCTCCACTTTAGATGTTCCTGTTCTCCATTCATGCCTCGCTCCCCCAGCAGCAGAGTAGTGTAAAAAGTGTGTCTCTTTTTGGGTGTGTTTGTGTATGTGTGGACTTTGGGGTCTTTTAATTGGGCATCAGATATCGGATTAAAGTATCTTTGAACTCTTGGCATCAAACATTCGTTGGCGCTCCTTTGCGAAAGCTAGACGTTTAAGGCTGGAAATGTCTCCTTCTCAGAATTTCCTTTCTTGTGTTTTTCCTCATTGACATAGGCGGTCCCTCAGCACACATTCAGTAAGAGCTACTCTAAATCCTACCATGCACTTTTAACAAGCACAACTGTTCCTGCTCATGATTCAGTTTTTATGATTTCTTTGCATATCCAATGAACTGGAAATATCTTTGCGAGAGACTGTAACAGTGTGCCTTGCCTCGAGCAGCCTCAAAGAGATCTAGGTTCTTGATTGTAAAACAGAGTTAAGTGAAACCCATGGCTGTCAAAATCTAATTCCAATGCAAAAGTTTGGCAAAAAAAATCAAAACCTACTCATTGTAGTCAACAAATGTAGTCGAATAGCCATGAAATAAAGTACATAAGCATTAGCTGAAAACATTATCAGCCATCCTGAAACCTTTAATTCATGTTTAGAAATTACAGTGTCTTACTGTGTCAAAAACCGCCTCCACATGGTTCAATGATTTAGAGACAATGCGAACTGGTTTGATAGTTTTCTTTTATCTTCCAATCTGATCCAGGCACCATTATGTTCATTATCGGGAAATACTGATCCAATATTTATAGGAATATTTATAGCCCATAGCTTTGTGTGGGGTCCAAGCAGAATATGTGAACTACCCCAAGAAGCATGATGTTGAATGATTTGACCACTTTGACTGGTGAAACAGTACCATCTGAATTTTGTAAATGTTACAAAGGATTTAAAGGATTTTGAAAATAGGCCAAACTATGTCAGAAAAAGAGAAAATTGGGTAAACAGCTTGTATATGCTATTATGAATGAGCCCAGAACATTTCATTAAGATTGGGCATTGACCCAATCTTGAATTTTATGGAGATTGCAACTGGTTATTTTTTTTACCAATTTTTGAACAAGCTGGTCGGAACTATAGGGGATTTTAGCAAATGTATCTTTGTAGAAGTGTAAACATACCAAATTTCAACATTTTAGCCACTAGCAGTTCTTGTGTTGTTGAAATGTGTCCGATGCACTACCCCCTAGGGAAGAAATTTCATTAAATAACTACAGCTATCATTAAGCTGCTGCTTAAATGTGGAATTTACCAATCTTTCAGAAAGTGGTGTGGACAAAGTGGGCCACAAAAAGAAAATGTTGGGGACCTGTCCCCAGCATCCCCAGCATAAATGACGCTTATGCTCCTGGGTATACACTGCTGTTTTTTCATATTGCTGCATTTCATACACTGTGCTTAAGTAGTTGACTGCTGCCCTGAGGACCTACTATTGGCTTTATTACTTGACCACTCTATGTGATCCATAGATGGTTCTTTTTTGGTGGTGGTAAATGTTAGTACACCATAACAGTGTAAGTAAAACAGCATTCATATTATTATCCATCCAGATGTTCATTGCATAAGGTTTTGTCAATCCAAAATGGAAGTCTCATGTCTGGCAGTTTTTGTTCAGGAACTCCAGCCCTGAAGCTGAAGGCACTGTTTATCTTTGTTACACCAGTTAAGTGTAGTTACATACTTTCAGAAGCTGGCAGCGGTAGCTGTCTGAGATATTGTTGTTGGTGTCTTTCTAAATGATACTTTTACCTGGAAACAAATTTGGCTGTGCATCTGACTGACATGGAGACAAATGGATTATTCGTGCTCTCTTGGCTCGCTTATCTCATTCATAAGTTTGAGTCATTCAGGGACGTTGTTTAACCTCAGGCTCAGTCTTGCAACCTCCAGTTGCCCTGTCATTCAAGGACCAAAATCCTCTATTCTTTTCCCCATTCCTTCCATTCTCCAGAACCCCTCCACCCCCAATGCATGTGGGCTCATGGCAAGCTGAGCGAGCCGAAATGCGGTGATGTAATGGGTGACAGGGATGCAGGCAAGAGAGCTAATTTGCAAAGTCAGACTCACTGACACAGAAACAATGTAGTTAAGTGGCTCAGAGAAGTCTGGCCAACCACACAAAGGGCAATGTTTCCTTCTTTGTGTATGAAAGAACAGAAAAGCATTAGTTTTTATGCCGATATCAGCCTCTGCATTACTGATATCTCAGAAGGCTGCAATATGCAAGTGAGCCTCTAACCAATCACAGTGTTTCTGACAGGGTGACCAATCACAGCTCCAGGTGAGTTTCTGGGCCTTTTGATGAATCAAGGTCCTCATGTAATCCAGCAAAAGTATCATTATTTTAATCTTAAACTACTGATCACCCTGATTGGCCGAGGTGTTTGTAAAGCGCCAGTATTCTGCATTTTCCTCCAATCTCTCCTGTTTGTCCATTACGATCATGTGTATTTGTGAACCCAAAATATAATTCATAATTCATGGTAATTCATTCTTATGTGATTTTCCAGTGTTTATTTTTCTGATTGGCTGCCTCAGTCAAAAAGCAGGAGTTCAGACACTCCTTAGAACTTGAGTAAAGATGTATATGTAAATGTCTTGCTATTGTGATGTCACAAAAACTGCGATTTAAAAAAGTGCTGTATTGCTTTGTTCCATATGTGGAACTGAACATACATTTAGAGCTATTTTTGATGATTTAAGCCTTTTAAATTCTAGAAAATAATGATATGGGCTATTTAAAACAACTACAATATGTAACAGTAAAATTGCAATACTGATATTCTGTCCATCGTGTAGCCCTGATGAATGTCAGTGTTTGAACTCTCAGACATATCAAACATACGCTGTGGGAACAAACCTCTAAATAAATAAATATATTAATAAATACTTTCATTGTAAGTTGATGGAACAAGATTTTTACTAGTACTATTTTACTATTATACTTTCCTTAATCAGAGTGATTGTCATGAAATGCTGGCTCAGTGTTAAAGGCAGATAGTACTCAGAGATATGAGGGTTTTTTTGTTTTTGTTTTTTTGGAAAGAAATGATATGCTAAATGTAAACGTTCCTTCCTGATATTCCGATGATTACACTTTGGTCCATTTTTCATTTAGAGAGAGAGGTCAGGTCAGGGTAATCCTGAATGAACTGTGTGCTCCTACACACTCCTTTAAAACCAACAGTGAACCGAAACCAAGACAGCGGCCAGACGAGCCCCTGCCTGGAAAACCTGGAATCTTTGTTCTTATTTTTAATTGTGGACACATTTCTGTGGGAGCACCTTCTGCCCCTTCGCAATCTTGGCTCAGTGAAGGATTTAAGCACAAAAAAAGATACTCCTGTTTTTCTTTTTACTCTCTCTCTCTCTCTCTCTCTCTCTCTCTCTCTCTCTCTCCACACAGTTAAGGTTAGACCCTTAACTGTCATTCACTCCCAGTTCAAACTGTTCATATATTGTAATCTTCCCATTGAAAACAGGCTGTTTTGAACCTGTCATGGTTGTGATGTTACCATGATTCAAAACGAAAGGGAAGGTTATTTTTGAGGAGTTCAGTCTGCACACATCTTAGCACAATACAGGGCAGCCAATCAGAATGGAACTCAAATACATACATCAGACTTAATGATATTAGCTGTTAGAGATCATAGAAAATGGTCACATCATTTTTGGTTCTAAATAACTCCTGATAAATGAATTTCAGGGTAAAAAAAAAACCTTTGACCGTTTGAGTCACATGACCATGCAGAGAGTGGATTATGTAACCATGAGTTTCATGGTGTTCTCCAGCATCATTTAAGAACTTTCTCAATAATTTATGGCCGGACTCCTCGTGTTCCTGTCACTTTTGTGCACATGGGGAGCCCAGACGGACTAAATATCTCTTTTTGCATTTGAATATTTATGCCAGTTGGTTTTTACCCCATTAGCTGAGGTCAGTCTTAGTGAATTCACTCAGTCATGAGTCAAATGCGACACTTGAAATTTCACCCCTCAAACCTCATGAAGCACATCTCTTACCACAATGGACCAAAACTCCAGACTTCAGGCTGGGAACAGGGTCCACTGATCAAATTCACAGAACATTTTATACTATTTTACCTGTGTGTCCCATTGCTTGATTTTTCTGCTGAACTGAATAATTTTCAGCTCATTTTCAGTAGATCTTCTCTGGTTTAGATAAAGCTCTTTTTCGCAGTGTATCTCAAACTCCTCTCAGTAGTACAATGTGAGATGAGGAGACATCCTGCAACAAGTAAAAAAGTCTGATTTAATATCAAAACTACTGACCCAGTAGTCACAATAACCTGATCAGGGACTCTTTGGGCTTTTTGGGCCAGAAATGAGGTCACATTTCTATGTCACATTCTGTGAACATGAATCACCTCATCAGAAAGACAAATAGATTTATTAGCCTAAATATGAGATAATTTTACTGATTGTTTGCAGTGTAGAACATACTGATGATTGCCCCACTATGTTTCCTGTAGGGTATTGCAGTTTGTCAGAATGACCCTGTAGCTCCTATGAGCATTATAGAGCATTTTAGAATGGTTATTAAAATAAATAGACATATTTAAATTGTGAGATGAATTGATTCAGGAGTAGTGGAAGTGGAAAAAAGCACTGAAGTTCAACAGGTGAAGGTGAATATCTCGCTATACCAGCAATGCAAAGCTTCTGATGGATAAATGCATGAAAGCAGAATTTAAACTTACCTGGACTTATAATTATATTTCTCTATATTTCTAGTAGGAGTCTAAATGGAAGAGATAGTCTGGAGCGAGAGTTGTGATGTCATAATCATGGCAGCCGGAAAGCGACAAAATGTGGAGCAACAAGTCAGTCTTTAGGAGCAAAACACACAACGGATTAAAAAAAAAAAAAAACAGACATAATCCCATTATTAATAATAATCAGCCTGTAAGTGTGGCTATGTGTGCTTTTCGGCTCAAAAGTGGTTCATTCCACTCGTTTTCAGCCGTCCTTAACCATAAATGGCTTGGTAAGAGAGAGTGAGTTAACGCCCCCCTACGTAGTTCAGCAGTAAAACGCAGCACTGAATGAACTGTGATTTTTTTTTTTAAACATAAAACCAATGTATCTCCAAAAACTAGTTTCATAGCAAACACACTTTGCATTTTATCGTGGACATTCAATCTAGTTTTCATTTTATTATTTTATTTATATTCTAAGGATGGCTACAGTTGTCACAAAATAGTGCTTTAACTGGTGCTAATCTGACCATCATTGTCTGGGTGATGATGGGCCATGTTTTGGACTGAGTTTTAGAAACAGGTCATTTCTCCTTAACTTTAAAATTGCAGGTGCATCCACATACTTACTACTTGTAATCTTCTGTCTCTGCCCACCATAGATGGCTACACGACAGATGACATTGAGTTCTACTGGCGTGGAGGTGACCATGCCGTGACGGGAGTGGAGAGGATAGAGCTGCCCCAGTTTTCCATTGTGGACTACAAGCTCATATCAAAGAATGTGGTCTTCTCTACAGGTGAGATGGAAGAGATTTCCACCAACTGGCAACATTATTGAAAATCCTAGTAATAATGTTTGAAAGTTGCCTTTAAAACTGTGCTAACAGTTCCTTAAAAGCATCCAGTTATCCATCATAACATCCAGGCCTGATCATCCAGATCGCCTGATCTGATACAGTGTAGAAACAGTGTTCTCTGGACATTTCTCATTTTTAAGAGACTCTTATAACTTTGTAATTACATGGCGAACTGAATAAGGCGTTTTTGTGCAAGGAAAATACAATAACATGCAACTGTCCTATCATCCAGGCCTGGTCAAGGCCCAGATCAACTTAAATCTCCGTTTAGAAGCCACAGGGCATCTGTTTCACTCCCTTAAAGGCATTATGCTTTAAATAGGAGTCAGTTTTTAGTGGTTTTTGCTTCGTTTATCATTCAAGGCAATTTAGAACACATCTCTTATCAAGTAAGCCCTAAGAGAATAGTAAGGCAAGCTCATACACATCCACACAGCTCGGGGGGCTCCCGGCCCACTTTTTTACTGACAAGCATTGGTATCATTATCAGACTCACCTTTTTAGACAAGCCTTCGGGTAGCTTTTATTAATATTTTTTTATTTTATATTAAAATATATAATTTTATTTTGTATCTCACAATTAACTTTTTTGTAATTTCATTGTTCAGCTCTTTATGCAAAAAAATCAGAGAATTGATTTAAATGGCTTAGTAGCAGAAACACTGACTCCAGTTCCCGCTGCTGAATGAGTCTGGACGGATTCCTCAGGGTTTAATTTCTTTATTAAGTCTGTTCTGTCACCGGGATGAGAAGTGTGATTTCATTGCCGCCGCCACACCCCACCGCCTTGTTTCAGCATTCCAGAATGTTAAGCGAGAGTTTACTCCTGTGTTATTCACTCCAAATCGTTCACTAACACACACATGTCATGAGAGACAGGGGCGTCAGAAGCATTTTTAAAGTGCGTATGTGTGTGTGTGTGTGTGTTTGTGTGGGGGGTGATGACATTGGTAGGGGCTCTGGAACTCGGGGGAGGGCTGCTAGCTGCACTGTATTGTTTTACCGGGAGCTAAAGCACTCTGGCTGATGAGGATGTTTTGGGTACCTGATCCGTTCACCAGAGTGAGATGCACTGCTGCCTTTCCATTTTGCGTATCTGTGCGACTCATAGTGGTTCTGTCAGCGTGCCTTCCTCGTTTCAACCAGTTAGTGGCGAAAAAGCAGGCACACCCCTCACATTAGAATAATGATTTAAAATATTTGCCAAATAATCCTTAAACATCAAAAAAGTGAAAAAAAAACTCTAGGTTTCTTGGTTCTTATAGGCCTATGCAGGGCCATGCAGCCCCAAACCTGACATGACTGGGCCTCGGACAAAGAAGTTTGAGAAACGCTGAAATAAGACACACTGCTGCCAGTTTTGGTGTGCTACCATCAGGGTTTGCTAGACAAGCCCAAAATGGTAAAAACGGGGGGTAAGGCATGAACTGGGTATCACTATGTATCATTCTACTGTCTGCTGCTACTAGGCAGGAATATATTGATGTTCTGCATGTGACGTCACTTTTTTCCTGCGCCTATAAGGATGTCCATGCTAGACGGCGGAAGTGAGTTGTAGGCGTGATTGGACAGAAAGTGTTTTAGTAGTTTAAAAGAGATAACAGGGATTCACAGACACAATAAAAATGGTTATTTTGTGCGGTGCAGTGGGCTGTTCCTATTATTAACACATTTTGTCATGCATGTAATATTATGTATGTACTTAACCCTCTAAGCGCTAAAGTCGCAGAATTGCTACAAGATCATCATGAATAAACTAGACTGTAGTTACTAATATCATGTAATATAGCATTTGTATTCCCTACCACTAGTTAGCAGACATGTAGTACTTTGATTTAAGAACAAAATTACGTCACCTTCCTGTTCAAAGTTTCAAGTAAATAGCAGTGGAAACGAGCCTCGTGTCATTGGTGCTGAGGCAGTCAAAGGACATTACGAGCGGCATAGCTCTGCGGGGCAAGCACCAATCCCCATCAAACTTTACAGTTAGATAGGGCTCGGTGAGACCTTTCCAACGATCCCTCATTTGCCACAATACCCCCCGGAGTCATTAGCCAAAAACTGTTCACCTCACCTGAGTGTCCCATTACTTTAGTCCCCCACGGACCTTCCGAGCAACAGAGCTCCGTGGTACAAGCACCCAGACACTTCAAACTGCACTTCAAACTTCAAAATACCCAAGATTGTTCTAACTTACAGTAAGTCCTTTTAAACCACAAGGTATTGAAATATTTATGTCAAAATCCAGTATTTAAAAAATACTGGCCTTTAAACTGGCACTTTAAACTGGCGCTTAAAGGGTTAATACGTGAAATTAACAAAGTGCTGTTAAAAATATTTAAATATTAATTAATATTAAAACAACTAAATTCAAATGTGATATCTCCGGTAGATAGACAGACAAATCGTGTGCAGTAAAGTCAGGCAGGCAAGGCGCTTTGGTTAAAGCCGTAAAGATACGGGTCGGTTTTAAGTCTGCTATAGAAAGCTTTTCACAGTATCGATGTTTGTGGTAGCCAACTTCCACTGTTATCACTGACATATTTAAACAGCCGTCAACAAATGAAAAAATATATTATTTGTCACTAGTCCGTTTCTGCTATCTATCTCTCTATATCAAACCCTCACTTTCGCCGTCCAGTATGGCGCAGTCACGTGATCATGGTCACATGGCTGCAGAACATCAATAGATGTTATAAACAAGTTATAACAGTTCTCATACATTGTTTCAGGCCCACTGAAGGCTCCACTAGACCTCTGAAACTGAGCTGTGTTTTCCAAGACATTACTACAGTCCCTTTACGCCCTGCAAGCTGTGAGGTGGTTCCTCCATGGCTCGGACTATTTTTTCCCACAGAAGCTCGATTGAGATCTGGAGGATCTGGAGGTGCTTTGAGGTCTTTGTGATGTTCCTCAAATGGTTTCTGAAGGAGGAATTGCCATTAGGAACAGCTTCTCCATGAAGGCTGAAATTGCTCTGCAGTGTTTAGGTGTTAAAGGAATGTCTGCATGAATGCAGGACCCAAGGTTCTCCAGCAGAACATCGCAAAGAGCATCACACTGCCTCCACCATACCACCTTCTTCATATCCTGGTCCTTCTCTTCACCAGGTAAGACACACACACACACACACACACACACACACGGCTGTCCACATGATGTAGACGAAAACCTGATCTATTCAGAACAGGCCACCTTCCTCCATCATTCCATGTTCCAGCTCTCCATTGTAGAATCTTTCGGTGGAGGACAGGGGTCAGCATGGGCTCTCTGACCGGTCTGCATCTACACAGCCTCATACCCAGCAGGGGGCGCTGCACTGTGTGTTCTGACCTCTTTCCATCAGAGCAACATAAACTTCTTCAGCAGTTTGTTCTGAAGCAGATCTTCTGTGGGATCAGACCAGACGGGCACTCCTTATGACCATAACTGACCCTCAGGTACCCAGAACCCTGTCGCTGGTTCTACCATTCTCCTTCTTTGGAGCACTTTTGGTAGGTTCTGTCCACCGCACACTGGGGACCCCCCACAAGACCTGACATGTTAGAGATGTTCTATTGTCCAGACATCACAGTTTGGTTCTTTTTAAAGTGTCTCAGATCCTTTCACCTATTTTACTGCTTCCCACATCGACTTAAAGAAGTGACTAATATACCACCCCCCCCCCCGCCCCCTGGGGACCCCTGTAATCAGAGTTACTCACATCACCTGACAGTGGCTTTAATGGAATGGCTGATCGGTGTGCATCACTTTCATTCTCCTCTTTTAGTCCCCCGTACAGAAGATGTCACAGTTAACACTAATCATGTCCTCTGGCTAACCGCTTGCTTTCAGACTTTTCCATGCTGTAGACAACTAAATATTCCAGAGCTGAGTGAAGCCCAACGTGGGCCAGCCTCCGCCATCTTCATTTGAATGCACTTCACTGCTTTTGTGCCACCGATCTTGAGGGGGGAATGCAAGTTGGCACATGAGGAGAGCTTTCTGATTTTCTGGTGTGTTTTTTTTTTTTTGGCAGAAATGATATGGATGCTGCAGTGAACATGCCCTTTTCAGCAGTTCAGCTGTGTGAGCAGTGTGTGTGTGTGAGTGTGTGTCTGTGTGTGTGTGTGCGCCACTGATGTACTGCTCACGCTCACACTCTCACTGCTAGATTGAAGTTTCCTGCAGGACATTGCAATGTCACTGAGTACTACTGCAAAGATTATCTTATTTGGTACACCAAGGAAGGCTGCACAGACTGTTTCGTACCGATTTAAACTTGATTATCCACTGTTCCAGGCCAAGACTGATCCTAATCCTAAACCAATTCCTGTTACATATGTACATAATACACGATGTACGTGTACAATATAAATACGAATGTATGTACAGATAACTTGTCTTTTTTGGTTTTCTGAGAAGCACTTACTGCTTGAGCTCTTCTGACACTCATTCTCTTTCTCTCTCTGTCAGGCTCTTACCCTCGACTGTCCCTCAGCTTCAAACTGAAGAGAAACATTGGCTACTTCATCTTGCAGACCTACATGCCCTCTATCCTGATCACCATCCTGTCCTGGGTCTCCTTCTGGATCAACTATGATGCCTCCGCTGCAAGAGTCGCCTTAGGTAGGTCCATGATCTGTCATGAGTAGATCTACCATGTAACACTTTTGGTGCTAATTCACTCTGAGTATGACCCCTGTGGCTCCACTGGGGCTTCCTTTGGTGTAAGGACATTGGCTGTATTACCGAAAGTACCCAAACACTCCTTGTAACTGGTGAATTAATTTGTTAACCCTTTGGTGAGGGAGTTTTTTTACGTTCTACCTTTTTTGCTTGTGTGCCGTCGTTCCACTCTAAAATTGGAGAGTCTCTTACTTTGCATTGTGAATTGTTCTTGTTTTCGCTCCAGTTGTGCCGCCTGACTCCAGAGCAGCTAAACTTCTCCTGGTCAGTGTGATGATGTTCACCTCGAAGCTGGTGTCACATTTGACGATTATGTTTGCGGAAGCTATGGTTGCTATGGTTTCAGTGCTGTAGTGCTGAATGAATAAGGAGAAGATCAATTCTGAATAAAGATGGTTTATAAAGTCTGGAACCAAAACAGCAACACTATTGGGTCATTTCCTGGTGTTGATTTGACATGTGTCACATGGTTCAATGGATGTGTGAAATGTAAAGATTTTTTTTACATCGTCAAACAGCAAGTGTGTGTTTCTTGGTTGTGTGTGAGCTGCTTTTGTTATAGTGGTCTTTTATTATTTATAGTCTTGTTTGAGTGTTTAATGTTTTCTCTGCATTCTTTATCCGTGTGATGAGAACTGAACCCAGAGAACTTGTTACTGATGTCCTGGTTCACCTTCACATTTCTCACAGAGTTAAAGATAAATTTGTTAGAATCATAGAAAACTCTCACTGAAATTTATCTTCAGCCCAAACAGACAGTCAGGCCTGACTTTCATCCACTTTTCCATTGTTGTTTTGTTGTGGACAGTAAATAAAGTGAATAAACAAAGTCCATGTTGTGATGACAGTTCAAACAATCAGATAGCAGTGATGCATTCAGCACGGCATGGAACAACTTTGGAATGATTTGAAACTCCATTGAAGCTTAATTTGGGATGAGTTAGAACGATGAAGCTTCGCTGAACATCTTTGGGATGAGTTGGAGTGAAGAAGATCCACTAATCTCCTTTGGAATGAGTTGGAGTGGCATCTTGGCCCCAAAACTAATTAAACAACACCTGACCTGGCTCTTTTGAACGAAATGTTGGGCGATGAGTGCCTGGATCCACATGTTATCTGTTTATCGTCTGCCGCTGTCTGTGCATTTCATATCAGCTAGAAAATCAGGCAGTTTACTGTTCTGACCAACTGTTACTCTACAGCTGTGCTAAATCCCAGAGATGATATTGCTCACTTGAAAAACATCACTGGAAAGAACATTCTCACTTCATTTTTATAAACTTGTTCTGGGAAAGAGGCCAAAAACACACTTGCGCACGCTCCAGCATCTCCAGCTGAGCAGACCGACAAAGAAATGAATGGAACTTCATGCTCAGATTTGTGTATGCTCTTCCATTTCCTTCCCCCCACTTTTTTTTCCCGTATTCTTGCTTTATGGCACGGGAGAATGCGCCACCACAGCTGTTTTCAATGTGGTCCATGCACCTGCTCCAAGGGTGTGTGTATGTGACTGAAGGGGGGGGGCAGGAGGCACCAATTTGTTTTAATTCGCTAAAAGGCAAAACTGCCCACTTTTAATCCCTCTGGAACAAAGCGGGAGCATATTCATTTTCAGAGATCACCACTGCACAACTGAAAGAATGAGAGAGACAAACAAAAACAAAAAAAAAAAAAACAAAAAAATATTGGGTTCGCGTATTCAGACCAGCAGACATGCAGACTCTCAGACACCCATACACACACACACACACGCGCGCACATCTGAGAAGACCCGGTGAATGCATGTTGCTATGGAAACCGCCCCTTGCTTCCCAGGCCCCCTTTCTTCTTTCCGAATTGGAGTTCACACTCCTCCCTGGTTCCTCGCACATCCTTCGGTCTGCGCGCTACTTCCGTCTTTTTCAACGGCACGTTCCCACACAGAGCTGGCAAAGGGAAACACA
The DNA here is from genome assembly GCA_037576975.1 of Alestes dentex. Classification (NCBI taxonomy): domain Eukaryota; kingdom Metazoa; phylum Chordata; class Actinopteri; order Characiformes; family Alestidae; genus Alestes; species Alestes dentex. The sequence continues at coordinate 1,180 of JBBIGA010013480.1, read as the reverse complement.
TTTAATCTGATGAGGGGCTTTGCTCTGGATTAGAGGCTCTCTCCCAGATTAGGACATTGCTAGCAGTCAATCTACCCTTACAGCCGCAGCATATACATGCAGGCCTATAAATGTGGCCCTGGTTTTAACAAAGATTAACATAAGAGCACAGTGAGAACACCACAATGAATCCAGAGCTCTCTAGCAATCACTGACCCTGGCAGATACACCTTGACATCTTACGCTTAATGTCTTTGTGGGTCCCTATGGTCATAACAATACTTAAAGATTAGTCTGATAGGTGTTCGTTTATCATTTACTGTAGTCATTGAACAGTAAGTCTTCACTCTGACATTGTAACTATTATTGTGGCTGAATAATAAACCTATAGCTTAAGGACTACAATGCCAGATCCTCAGCAGAACAGTAGCACTGTTGCAATACATGGTCCACCATGGTCTCTCAGCTCTAGGTTATACAATTTATATGTAAAATATTGCTAAAATATAGGAGAAGTAAGTGGTGACCTAGTGGTTATGGAGTTGGCCCTGTGATCAGAAGGTTGTGGGTTCGAATCCCAGGACTGCTAGTGGCACCACTGAGGTACCCTTGAGTAAGGTGCCATCCCCCACTGCTCCCAAGGGGCTGTGTTCCTGGCTGCTCTCTGCTTCACTGGGTGAATGGGTTAAATGCGAAGAAAGAATTTTACACTGTTCACACTGTGTGCTGTGGCGTGGTCACATATGACACATGGTCACTACCCTTAAACCTACAAAAAGTCTGAAAACACTGATATTCTGCACCCTGATTTATTCATTCATACATTCATTCCTTCATTTATTGGCTTATTCATTCATTTATTCATTCACTCCAAGAGTTATTTAGCAAAGCAAATGCTCTCCAATCACTTGGATTAAAATGTTGCTACATTAACCAACATTAAAAGTTAAAACGTCTCCTCCTTTTCTTGCAAAGTAACCAATTTGGAGAAACATGGCCTTGTTCTGCCTGTGACAAATCAACTGAATGTTTAAATATCTTGAAACATAGAGACACAGTATCTCCCTGATGGAGAAGCTGAGCTACATATAATTGAAGAACCTTTGAATGGTTTGGTTCTATAAACAACAAGCAGAATGATAAGGACCGACGGGGGGGGGGGGGGGGGGGTGTCAGAGGGGGCAACGCTCCCTCCACCCAC
>JBBIGA010013470.1:0-15008 GCA_037576975.1 Alestes dentex | reverse complement strand
ATATATGTGTGTACACACACACATATATACACACACACATACATACATATACATACATATATATACATACACATATATATACATACACAAATGTCTAATGTTTAGTTCTAAAGTGTACATTTGATTTAATCTACTGTATTGTATAGTTTTTATGTCTATCTTTGTTCTGTCCACTTCCTGCCATAATAATGTAAATTTCCCACTAGTGGGACTAATAAAGGTGTATCTTTTCTTCTGTGTAAAGTCTGTAACACGTACTTGTTCAGAGCTCGGTTGATGTTGCACTCCTGCCAGACCCGCTCCACCACCTTACTCGCCATCCTACGTGGAATTTTGCCTCCATGGTGACTCGTGCTGTCCACGCTGAAGCCGTCCACCGACGAGGACAACCGCATCCACTTCTGTGCTGAGTGGGAGTCGACTGGAGAACAAACGAGACGAGGAGTGGGAATAAGGGAGGATGGGGAAATGGAAAATAGAGGAATAAAGCAATACATTACATCAGAAAACATAAGACAATTGTGTAGAGCAGTAATATTTAAACACATATTTAAAGAGACCGTCAAATTTAACAATATTACATTTACAGCAATTATCAGAGGATTTTATCCAAAGTGATTTCCCCTCACTACAGGGGGCAGTCTCCCTGGAGCAACTGGGGTTTAAGGGTCTTGCTCAGGAACCCAGTGGTGGTGTACTGAAGGTAGGATTTGAACCCATGACCTCTTGGTCCAGAGGCAAGTATCCTACACACTAGGCCAACACCACCCTGTAATACAGTCGCCCACCCCATGGGGTTATGTTCCAAGAGCACCTTTTATGACAAAAATATATATTTGTGGTCAAAAAAAAGCCTATAAAATGTCTAAACCCTGAATATGTCCCCAAATATGCTCCCAAAACACTTTAATTTCATTTTAAACTCAGCTTAATACTTTACCCTTAAAAAATGTAAAGGTAAACTAGAGACGCTCCACACTGAAACTGTTCTGATGCAAGAGATGCATCACAGGGCAGCAACCAATCAGCAGCAAGGAGAAATAAATAACGTTCTCGGACTGGCTACTTTCAAACCTCCCGCCTCTGAGTACAGCGGTATTTCACCATCCCAAGACGCCTTTCTTTATGTTTCTCTCCACAGGACCAAAACATTTATTTTTTTTTTATGTAGCTGAAATTACATTAATATATGTTACAAAATGCATAAAGAAAATATTTTTTAAACATTTAGCACTACAACGCATGAAAAATTATTTAGCCACGAAAAAAGCAAAAAAGAATGCGGAGGAAATCTGCGGTTTCAGAGAATTTGCGGGGGTTTCCGAGAACAAGCGACTGAGACGGTGAACTCTGACCCGAGACTCTGCAGAGTCGACTGTATTAAGTTTCAGTGTTGAGTAAATATTCAGCTGAATGTGCAGAAAGGCGTGTACCTGTCTGGGCCTCCTCTGGTGAGGTGGGAGGAGTGAGTGTGACGGAGGAGATAGCAGGGTCTCTGTTTGAAGTAGGCACTTGGTGGCCGCCCGAATAGACAACAGCGCAGTGTGAGGACCCTACTGGTGTTACTGGGACATCTGACTGGGGGACCAACACCAGACAGGCAGGATACACCATCCGCACGCCACCTGAGAACACATACATCACACTTCGTATGTACAGAGAATAGCACTTCTCAGCACTAACTACACACAGTTTAAAAGTGAGTAAGTAGGAAGAATGATTCGAGGCAGCTTACCTACGAGTACCTCCACAGCAGCCAGAGAGTCGTCTTCCCAGTCCACACCCTCCATCTTGTCCTCGGCACTGTCCTTGGAGCTCGGGCTGATGGGGTAGAACTGGTTCCATTCCTCAATGAGCTTCTGCGTGGGCGGGTCAGACAGCTTGAAGGACTGTCCGGTCAGCGTCCCATTCAGGCCAAACGGACTCAGGATCACTGCATACACACAAACAGGGAAAGTCCTTGCATTTGTTTCTACTGGGGTCTCGATTGATCTACACAACTGAGGGTCTGTTTCTTTCACCTCTCTCACACACACTGTAGCAGTTCATTCATGGCTCATTAACATGCACTAAAGAAAAGCAAGAGAGCGAGAGAGTACCAAGGAGAGGCAAGACAGACACCTAAACCTTTACAGGAATATCAAAACACTCAACTTACAGCCACCTACATAAAACAAGAAATAATACAACACGCTTGTTCTTTAGATTTATCAAACTGTCCTCAAGCTATCTGGCCTGCCTTGAGTCAGTATATCTTAAACCACGTTTTAAAGAGGAGATCACGGAGAGCCTTAACTGCTTAAAAAAAAAAAAAAACAAACAACAAAAAACCCTGCAACTCTCAGCTGGCTTTATATTCCCACTACAGCAGGGCAGGTACATTGTGTGCTCTCATTACATCAAGTACTTCCAACACTACAGAACCAATAGTCTCAAACAACAAAACATGACAAATCTTATGACAAATGATAATTCATTTAAGGCTGTTTGCTCTAAGACATTTCTGGATTTGGAACCTGAGGTGGTTAGGGAATGTCCCTGCAACAGTAAGGCCATGGGTTCGAATCCCAGGACTCCCAAAGGCACCAACGAGGGTATCATGAGCAAGATATCGTCCCCACACACTGCACCCCAGGCTCTGTGCTCCCGATTGCCCGCTGCTTCACTTGGTGAAGGGGTTAAATGGGTTAAATGAGTTAAATGGGTTAAATGAGTTGAATGTAGAGAATTTCACACTGTTCACACTGTGTGCTGTGTTGTGGTGATGTGTTAAACGGCCTCTTTATACTTATCTTTACTGTGTTTTAGCCTATATATTTAAGAAATGATTGATAAATATCAAAGGAACAAATCTTATTAACTTTGAACCTTATAAACTATTCCATAACAAACTACTGATATTTGTGAATACCATATGTGGATTAATGCTGGTTTGGTTTTCCCATATGAGGAATATATACATACAGCACCTCCTTGTGGGTAATCTAAATAACTGTGGACAAAATAATTTTCTGTACTAGTGAATTGTTTATGACCTGTGGCATTTCTAATACTGGATCTGTGGACAGAAATTACTTGAGACACCAGCAGCATGGCAACCACAACTAGACACTTCAATACAAATAAGGTTCATCCCATAACTAACAATCCTCCTTGACAGGAAGAAAATAAAATCAGTTTAATTTCACCTGCCCATCGGCATCAGAAAGCTCTTCCGTCAAAAATAAAAGGGATCCTGCACTCGGAACCATTTACGCTTTCAGAGTTTGCAATACAGGAGGGAGGGACACGTGTGTCAGACACAAACAGTGTCTACCAGCAAATCTAACAGACTACTGTAGTGGCTGTTGTTACATGAAACCACTGTAGACATTACTTAACTAATACACACCTCAGACTTGTGACTGCACCTAGTGTTTCATTTGAAGTGGCTTTGAATGAAAACCTGTGCAGATCAAGTGAAATTTTCAACCTAGTTTCCCAGACAGGCACGGGATCAAACTGTAAACTGTGTGAAATGATCACAACACCTTTTTTTCTATACAGGGGGTCCTCGGGTTACAAGAGTCTCGCAATACAACGTTACATATTTACGATGCTCACGCCCATAAAAACCTTTAAAATTTTGAGACGAGAGTGTTTAGGTTTTCGCTGTTAGCGTCGTACTTACGGACTACGTGGAGGAACTAGTTTGGTTGAGGGCAGCGAAAGAATACGCAGTAACACGGCGCCCCCAGTACAGTACAGTATATTTATGTTCTTTTCCTTTTTCTGTGGATTAGTTGTGTTTTTGTGTTCTAGATTATGATTTTACTGTATTACGATCAGTAGGTGACAGACTAGAGTGTGTTTAAACTTACACCAAAATTCGTGTTACATCACTGTCGTATCAACGGATCTGGGTCGTAACCCCCTGTACATAAAAACAAAAAACCTTCTCTTCACCTTTGTCCATGTTCTTTGACAGGGTTTGTTAAGGTGTGTATCTTCGCTGGCAGTAACTTGGTTTAAAGCAGATGTTGATTTGAATTTAGCTCTACAGGTCTGAGGAACAGATGTGGACTCCCAAAGCTGATGTACGTCGCTCTGGATAAGAGCGTCTGCTAAATACCGTAACTGTAACCGAAGAGAGGGGAAGACACTGAGGGAATCTGTCCGACATTAGGTGAGGAGAGATGATCTCTGAAGTCATTTTGCTCCTTCTGGTGGGCCGGAAAGAGCGGAGGAATAAAACTGGAGGACCGAGAGAACAGAGCAGCAGAGAGCACACAGATACATTAGAAGTGGGAAGAGATAACGATTCTTTTAGTGCGGGACTTCCATGTTAAAACAATCTCTCTCTTCCTATGTCTAATGCATCTGTGTGCTCTCTGCTGCTCTGTTCTCTGTCCTCCAGACTTCCCACCTTTTAAAACTGGGTGAAAACTGCTCACTACACTGCTACTTGAAAAACTGAGGTACAGCAGAGGTAAACGCATACAGAGGCTCTATGTAATCTGTTCCCCTTTCACAGAATATGTAGAACACACAGCACTCATTCAAGCATTGTGGAGTCATTTCTTTACCACTGTGACCACGTACTGATTCCATGAAAATGATTGGTTCTTTTTTACACTGTTTTTTTTCCTCTTTAAGCCTGGGTGGGGGCTGTTTCTGGTCTTTTCGGATGCACGTTGTAATGTTTGAAAACTTATCCAAATGAAGTGTGTGTGTGTGGGGGGGGGGGGGGGAGGGGAAGAGGAAAGAGAATCTCTGAGATGAGCAGAAGAGACTGTTGAGTTTTCTATCAAACCCGCCTGCACCCAAGACAGACACTGACCTTGGAAAGGGCTGGAGGCTTGCTGGGCCAGTGTCAGGTGCTCCTCACCCAGGCGGTACACAGGCTGGTGCTGGTTGATCTCCACGCTCGTGCACACGTTGCTGTCACCATGCAGAAAGAAGCTGAAAGAGCAGGAAAGGTGCTCGCTAGAGAGAGAGAGAGAGAATGGAAAAGTTAATTTGGACACATTACACAGTCGACCCCTGCAAAGTCTTGGTTCAGTGTTCTAGGGCTCAGTCATTCACAGATTTTTGTGTGCGGAATAATAATAATTATTCGCAGAAACCGCAGATATCCTCCACATTTTCTTTTTCTTCTTTCCGCAGCAATATATAATTTTTCATGCATTATAGTGCTAAATTAAGAAAAACGTAATTTAATATTTTGTAACATAAATATTAACATACATTCAGCAACATTGCCATATAAAATATAACTATAAATGTTTTGGTCCTGTGAAGAGAAACATAAAGAAAGGCATCTTGGGATGGTGAAATACCGCTGTACTCAGAGGCAGGAGGTTTGAAAGTAGCCAGTCCGAAAACACTATTTCTCCTTGCTGCTGTTTGGCTGATGCCCTGTGACGCGTCTCTGATAGCTGAAGTCCAGAACTCAGCATCAGAACAGTTAGACATGAAACGCCAACACATACTGGGTGAGGATGCCTTCAACAAAGCTTCACACTGGTTTCCAGAAGTTAACAGGTGAAGTGCTGGTGGGACTTTAGGTAAGACCAATGCACAACAACCTCACTTCAACAACAAAGACGACATAACCAGCTTTGATATTTATCAGTGTTCTGCACGACAGGACGTCTGCAGCTCGGCCCTTCAACAATTTGACTTCACTATTCAAAAACAGCACTGATGAAAAGAAAGAAAGAAGGAGAGAAGGAGAGAAGAGAAGAAGAGAAGAAAGGAAAGAAGGAAAGAAGGAAGAAAAGAAAGAAAGAAAGAAGGAAAGAAAGAAGGAAAGAAAGAAAGAAGGAAAGAAAGAAAGAAGGAAAGAAAGAAAGAAAGAAAGAAAGAAAAACACTGAACTATCTATACACGCATGCATTTAAGGCCTGACCCTCTTCATTTCAACCCGTCAACCAAGAAGCATCGTTGTGTCCCCAACTCGATAACAAATAGTGCGACCAGATTAAGGCATAACAAAGCAAACATGAGCTCAGACACCATTCAATCAATTAATGAAAACAATTTACTTTTTTTATTTAAGGATCACCGTACCGCTGCTGCTCTAGTTAGAGTATGGCCCAAATTCAGGAAACTAATAACGTAAAAAGTTTCCAGAAATGTACTTTTTGGTTTCTGACTGCGCCTCACTTTACTATCAAGTCAAAATAACGCAGTGAAGTCAAGGTGGTGGGAGACATGAGCAGTAGGGTGAGAATGAAAGAGGTCTTGTGCCATCTTGTGGACTTCATCAGCAATATCAAAGACGACTTGTGTAAGAAAATAAAAGTATGTTACATAAAACATAAAAAGATAAAAATGCTTAGTAAACATCGGCACCTCTATTTCAGTAAATAATGCCAAAAAATAATGCGATACAACACTGCATCAATTTCCTTCCCACCATTAAGACGAAGAGGAATCAGGAAGGAAAAGACTAGATTAGAGTATCTTTACTGGCATTGCAATACACAGGCATGTACAGTCCAACCAGAGAAGATCTGCAGCTCTGTAGATGCTCCTCTTGTACCTATAAGCATAAAACATATAAACCAAATAACGAGTGAGATATTCAAGGAGCTATTTAAGGAGATAAAGTGTGCAGTGTGGAAGGAATTCGCTGTACCAGAACAGACCAGTGTATGAGGAGACAGAATTAATGTGTTCCTCCTTGTTTAAGCTGCTTTACTTTTTCAGATTTGTGTTTTAGAAATGTTCAGATTCGCTTCTCTAAATTTAGAGTTGTACTTTTATACTGATTTCTTTTTTCCTTGTACTTATATTATTTTTGTGTTTTAAAGATTTGTTCTTAAATTTGCACTTATTTTTATAAATGTTTGCACATCCATAAAAGGAGGTTCAGGATACATTTCACTGCGTGTTGTACTTGTATAGCTATGCATTTGACAAATAGAGAGTCTTGATCTTGAATGACTAAGACCTAGGAGCATGGATGTGATAAACAGACAGATCCATAACTAGACAGTGCAGGTATCAGAAATATAAAGTAAGGTAAGGAAAGATAAACTGAAGATGGACTTCAGCACTTTAACCTGACCTTAGGAGGTATTCTGGTGTGAGAGAGAGGAAATAAGAATGTCAGAGGCAGTGGAATGTGAGGAATTCTGCATCCCCTGGGTGGGGGACAGCCAGGGGGCCGGGCTGGACTGGAAGAGACACGGGTGGAGCAGAATGGAGGCTAGTGGGACGCCGCCACCTCAGTGAGGTGAAATTTTCCGGGCTGTTTGTCTGAGGAAGGGACGGAGGCTGCAGCTGCGGCTCTGATAATCACCACAAGGTTTCAGTTTTGGGTCTGCAGTGTGGGAACGAGAGGACAGCGCTTTAACGCATGTGGGAGGAAGACAGGGTCGAACTTGCTTCTTTGTGTGTGTAATAAAAGAGGTGTACAGCCTATCTGCTTTCTTTGACTTGGAATGTGTGGGCTTGGCTTACACTGATGTCTAACAGATGTGCTGCTGGGAAAACCTACTGTAGTACAGGACCATGATCACACTGTACACGCGCTGAGCGTAACACGAAAGAACGCAGGATTCAACAGCAAGATGTCAAGATGCTTTGTCACATGCTTAGCTATACAAGCACAATACGCAGTGAAATGTATCCTTAACCGCTCCTCTTTTTAATGACTCTGCAACATTATGAACTAAGCACAAATTTTAAATTTAAAACCAAATCTAAGGCCATGTCCACACGTACACCAGGATTTCTGAAAATGGAGATTTTAAAAAACGTTGAGAAAAAAAAAAAAAAAAACCCAACCCAAGTCCACATTTTCAAAAATCTCTCCGTCCACTCACAATCACAAAAAACGCTGTCAAAAGCACACCAAGGCAGCAGGTGGCAATATAACCTTAACCCATATAGCACTGGTGACCAATCAGAAGCCTTGGAGGGGAACATCATTACCAGAGACTGACTGTGTTATAACAGCATCCAAAGTGACTGACATCTCTGTCCTTCATACTGGAGGGACAGAAACTGCTCCTGAGTATAAACAGGCCAAAACTCCCAACGAGGTTGAGAGCAGTAGGACTCTGTAAACGTTGGGACTGTAGATGTAAACCTGATGTAAACACGGCGCGTACCGTTACGTCATATGAGCGGCGCACAGTCTGACACCAAATGGTCCGTTTTTCTCGTCCACACGTAAACGCAGAAATAGACTTTTGAAAAATCGGCACTTTGGTCGGACTTTTCAAAAACCCCCGTTTTCACACCGAACCAAAACACCGATTACGTGTGGACGAAAGGACAAAACACACAAACACCTCAGTTCACAGAAACACCTCAGTTTACACACTGAACCAAAACGCCGTTTACGTGTGGACGAAAGGACAAAATGCCCAGAAACACATTTTCAGAAACACCCGTGTACATGTGGACACGACCTAAATAGGAGTAAAACAATTTAAACAAGGAACAAGTTAAAGGTAAAATATAAAAGCTAAATTAGAGTGTTTTAAGTTATAATAAGTGAAGTAACACTGACAGATTCACACATGTACAGTGTGCAAGTGGGATGTTAGAGTGCACTGTGCCATATTAGCACTGCAACGTAAACAGAAAACGTAAAACAGAAGAAAGAACCTGTGAGGGGCAAAACGGTCACGTAACTGGGGCCGTCACAATACGCACCGCTTTTCTCCAGAGACGGGGCAGTGATCTGATAAACTGAATACAGATTGTCTTTAAAATAGCTGTTCGATGTACAGAGTTTGAAATAGTTTCTCTGTTCTAGTAAAACAAAATCTGAATACTTGTGAAAGAAAGAAAAGGGCAACGGAGCATTTTTGGAATGTTTGCCAGAGTGTGAATGTTCACTTATATAGACACACAAATACAAATGAATGTGTTTGCACACATAGGTGAGGTTTAAGGTGGGATAAATTTAGAGCTATAGCTGCAGTCTGCTGGCTGTCTAGCCTGATCCTGTGCTGTCCTACTTAACAGCAACCATCACACACACACTTTCTGCTGCCACCCAGAGAAGGAAGGGGCCGTTCACCTCATAATGACCACATCCAAGGCCTATTCTTGGAATCCATTGGGGGCTAACATATCATTTCCTTCTTAAACGATTAAAATAAATACAGGCGTAGAAAAGTAAAAGCAGCTTAATAACATTTTTGTTGCATTATAACTGCACTCCAAAAATATGACAGGGCATTACTAATGGAGGACTTCTGCAACTGCTGAGTGAGAAGAGCCTGGTAACGGCTGTGCAGCCAGGCCTCGTGCTCCCCTGGCCTTAACCGAGCGCGGCCGACTCTCCGGGGGCACGCACAGGCCACGTTCCCTTCAGTATCAGGATCCCAGGACGTCCCTCATCTCGCCGCATCTCACAGATTTATCATCTCGTATGACGCGCACTGGACAGGGGCAGCATGGGCGAGTGGGGGAGAAGGCAGGCGGTGCGTGAGCCGCGTGAGGAGACTGACATAAGCATCCCTCATAGACTCACAGGAGCTCGAGGTCTGGGTTCGTTTATTAAAAGAAAAAGAAAAAAGCAACATATTGGCACGTTATGAGAGAAACAGACGCTAAATACATGCACACAGACAACACAAGCCATTACAACCTTCCTCACGTCTATTCAGCACATGTTTGGGCTTTTCCCCGCTGAGAAGTAAATTCAGCAGGACTCTGCACGGCTGGGAAAACAGGAGCGAGCTCTGCTGAAGATGACCGTGGTTGGTCCGAATCGTAATTGGATCTCCCCTCGGTTTGGCAGTGGTATGGTAATAATAATACGTTTTATTTATATACCTTTCATACAAGTGAATGCAGCTCAAAGTGCTTTACATAAAGTACATTAAGATGTTAAGATGTAAAATAAGCAATAAAAAAAGTATTAAGATTCAAACATCAAAATCTAACAATAAAAATGATGAAAAGAACCAAAAAGGCAAGTCAACCAACACAAAAAAGTGCACTCAGAACAGGAAGACCACTAATCAGACAACAGGATAGTGTGACTTTAAGCAGTGGCGGGGACTCCATGCACAACACTGACAGGTTTACCACACTAATCCTCCCAAAGCTCGCCCAAGAGACGCAGCGAGAGCGAGAGTGTTACAGACCGACCCAGAAAACACCTTACCTAACCACAACGGCACACCGAGGTGAGATCATAAAGAGATACACAGAGGGAGGAATGAGACGGGTATCATTACTAGCTCTTGACAAAACTGGGAAGAAAAAAAAAGTAAACATTCTGATGACCAATACTGTCTGAAGTGTGATGTTTATATTTTATAATTTATTTCTATGCTCCAAAGGTTTAATGTAAGCACTCCCTGTGAGAGACAAACCAAAACACCTCCCTGGTGAAACTTATGCACAAGAGAGTTATGAAACCCAGCCCATCACCAGGAATTTTTCGCTTCCTTCTTTTATCTCCTTCATATCAGGAATGCTGACTGGGAGAAGATTCACATGCAGTTCCAGTCAAACATTTAACTTATTCACGTAAACGTACATTAGTGTGCGTCAGAACCAGAACAAAGCAGAGTAATTCTGGCAGGCCGGTGCTGTTAGAGGCATCTGGACGCTTCTTAGTTGTTACATGAAGTGAGAGCGACTGCGTGACCCAGCAGAAATTTGCAAGGTCAGAAAAGCAGAAGAGTACGGACTACAAGCAAAGTGTGACTGCATGGTTGCTACGGTAACTGTGGCTGTTACTAGATGGTCATGTGCTGCTATGGCAGTGCAGGTGGTTGCTATGGTGTTGCTAGGTGGTTACTATTGTTTCACAGGTGAGGTGTAAAAACATTCATCAAAAACCAAGTTGTCAATACTTCTTCACAACAAGGGTGGCAGTACCTCAACCTCAGCCAGATTTGGACATACAAACTCTGACACCTTAAATCACTCAGCCACAACCTCTCCACAATTATTTTCAGCGACTAATAAAATCAGTGTGACAAGTTAAAATAGTGACGTGTTAAAAAAAAAAAAAAAATTAAACAAATAAAGAAATTACATCAGTAATAAAAAAAAAAAAAAAGCTTCCCACTCAGTCTCAAACTCGCAATATTTTGGTTCAGAAACAGGCGTCCTACCCGTTGCACTGAGGGGAGGTGTGCAAATAAGCTGATGCTGGCCACGCCCCACCCATCCCATGCTTACGCTGCGCATTTACCACACCTGAAAACGGCAGAAAACAGACCTATATGTTGGACCCCGAGTCGGACCCAGAGCGAGATGAACACAACACTTCATGAGTGACTTGCCTTTGCCTGTAGCCGTAACGCTCGGCGTCTTATGCGTGCTCGTAAAACCAGCAGACAAAAATGGCAGATCTTTAACTAATCTAGTGGGTGGGGCTCGACAGGTGAGGGGCGGGTGTATTTCCTCATCCTGACGTCACAATAGGGGAGCCGTCCAAACGGCTCATAGAAGCTTATGATTCCTGACACCAAAATCTTTCAATTGACGGTCAGAAAATGGATTTTTTTTTTTTTTTTTTTCACGCTTGGAGTGTTTATAGGAGCAGTAGAGACACAAATGGAAATACAAAAGGATGCAAAAAGTGAGTTTCGCATAATAAGTCCCCTTCAAATTACCAGTACTCAACCAATCACAAAGTTACAAGCACAGCTACAGATGTTAACAGATGTTCTGATGCTGGAGCAGTTCCAAAAATTCACACAAGCTCCAGGCAGAAGCGCTGCCTTTTCCAGGTATAAAAAGAATGATAAAAATAAAACTTGAGTATAGTGTGACTGCAGCAGCAATCACACAAAGGTATCAAGAGGAATCCCTGACAGTTCAGCACCGCCCCAGTTCATGTACATTAGAGTCCAAAAAAGGTGTGAGGTGTTAAAGAAACTCTTTTACACACCACTCCCTCTCCCACTGTGAGAAGGGCAACTACACACACTACCAGTCAAAAGTCTGGACACACCTTCTCGACTATTTCGACTATTTCCTTTGTTTTTATTACTAGCTACATTGTAGATTAATACTGAAAACATCACCTACTGCTCTGATGACGGCTTCACACACTCTTGGCATTTTTTCAATCAGATTCATGAGGAATCGACCTGGAATGGTATTTAATTAACAGGTGTTCTTCGTCAAGAGTTCATTAGTGGAATTTCTTGCCTTCTTAATGTTTTACGATCATCAGTTGTGATGGTCAGGTCGGTACACAGTTAGTGATCCTATTCCACTACTGTTCCACTCCACATAATTCAATGTGTTCCTTCAACATTGTTTGTTTTCAATATTAATGTACAATGTAGAAAATTATAAAAACACAGAAAAAAAAAAAAAAACACTGAATGAGAAGGTGTGTCCAAACTTTTGACTGGTAGTGTTCTCTGCTTCACTGACTCAACCCAGCATCTGAGTTTTTTTCCCCACATGAAGCAATATTAACACTTCCACATCAGGGGTACCACATACACTTCAAAGTTTTAATCCATTATGTGTCCACTGAGCCGATGCATCCCATTCATATGAGCAAGTAAAAAAAACAAACAAACAAAAACAAACAAACAAAAAAAGACAAGGAATAAAAAAATATCTGCTTTCTCATATGAACTCCACACAACTGGGCAGAGCACACCAGGGGCAGGATGCGCTCATATAACCATTCTTCTACGTTTTATTGAATTTGTCTGACGAATTGTGCACGGCCCTTAAGAGCCGAAGATCATTTGAATGGACATCCATATTTTATATTTCTAGATTCTATAGGGCACATTATGTACTGTACTGTTGGTATCGTTTTTATTCTATTCTGTTTTTTAATGTTTACTGCTCTTAACTGTGTTCTGTCCACTTTCTGCAGTAACAATGCAAATTTCCCACTGTGGGACTAATAAAGGTTTCTTATCTTCTTCACCCTTGGATCTCTGCATTATTCTGGTTTTATGCCCGTCTCTTTCACTGTGAATGCCTTGGAAAATGGCTATTCACACATGGACTCAACTGGACATTACACAAACTCTGTAGTAGGGATAAGGCAGGGCGAAGTCTGTTTAAGGTCTGGTTCTGATTTAGACATCCTGCAGGGAAGTGTCTATCAGAAAATCTCCTCTGTGCAACCTTGTTACTTTATCCACTTTGAATCATTCAGATGTTTCCATTTCTAACTGAACTAAACCTACAAAACTGAAGACACCACCTTAACACGGGCATACTGTACTTGCGTGGCTGCCCTCGCGCTCAGGTTTGTAGCAGCCCTCAGACCGAGATAAAGATCCAGTTCTCTTTATTTAGCTGTTGAGATCACCTCCTGTCAGCTATATGGGGGACATCACTGCCTAGTGATGCTGACAGCTGGGATCAGAAATTAAACATTCAAATCTATTTCAATCTACACTCACTTAAGACACAGAACATAAGTGAGCTGTGTAACTCTGAGGGTACTCAGGACAGAGAAAGCCGTCCTGACAACTCAAGGTTTTATAAACCCCTTATTCACAGCCTGAGAGTCAGGAGGCGCTCTGCTATCCTCAGTTACACTCTGTTCTCATGCCTGTGTGGATATAAGTGTGTTCAGAGCGGCAAAACTTCTGTTGTTTCATAACATTACACAGAAAACAGTCACAACCCTGTCGCCAAGTCAGCTATTTTAGGTTTTTTCCCCAATTTGCTCAATTTTCTCCCAAAATTAATCAGGTTCACTTCCACTCAGTAGCTACAAGTCCCTCAATCACATGGTACTACCGACAGAGGCAGGGTGACAGCCAGCTCCAGATACACTAGACCAGCCAGCACATCACATCTTGGGCCGCCACTAATACGGTCACTGGAGAGGTGAACACACGTGGAGAACAGATGCACAGGGGCACAGTAGTCGACCCCCACAAAGTCTCGGTTCATTTTTTTTCCTTAGAACCGAACTAATTGTTCGCGGAAACTCCCGCAAATTCCCCTCCCTTCCCTTCTCCTTCCCCTTTGTTTTTAGCTTTTTTGTGCCAATATATACATTTCCATGTCTTTTAGTGCTACGTTATTACGCAAAAACTTTTTTCCATATTGTGTGTGCATAGCTACATTTCCATATAAAAAAAATACATTTTTGGGTTCTGTGGAGAGAAACACACAGAAAGGCGTCTTGGGATGGTGAAATACTGCTGTACTCAGAGGCGGGAGGTTTGAAAGTAGCCAATCCGAGAACGTTAGTTATTTCTCCTCGCTGCTGATTGGCTGCTGCCCTGTGACGCATCTTGCGTGGCGCATCTCAAGAGTTTCACTGAGTGTTCTTGTCTTTTATCACTGTATTACTGTATTTACCTACTTATACCAAAGAAAACGTGCGTGCATAAATTACAGTAGTCTACACAGGGGTAACATCGGTTTTTACATTCTAGCACTGCAGGAGTTCAGTGTAAACTGTACAGTACGGATACGGGATTACCTTCACATTTTCTTTCAGGGTGATGTATTAAGTTGATTTTAAAATGAAATTAAAGTGTTTTGGGAGCATATTTGGGGGCAAATTTAGGGTTCACACTATAAAAATAGGCATTTTATTTTTTACCACATCACAAATCGGTCGACTGTACTCAGCCAGAGAACGCCAGGTCAACTGTACTATCTTGGACTTCCATCTTCACACTGGCTTTGGGGAATAGAACTTGTGTTCTACCAACAGAGAACAAAATCTGAGAATACTCCCAGCCTTCAGCTGGGCAGATTATTCACTGGCTGCTTAAACTCATCCAGACATTTTACATGTCTGTTACTGGGTCAAACTTAAAATTTACTAAGAGGGTATGATGGTCAAAAACGGCTGTAATTACAAATCCCAGGTCTTACTCATGAACATGCGCTGACATCACCATTGTTATTTAAAAATACTACGGTGCAGCAGGCTTGGAGACAGGAGTCACTATATCATCTCTCTGACTCTATTCTCATCTCATTACCACACAGACAAAAATAGTGCAACACCTCAATGGAACAGACACCAATATCACAGTGCCCCCCCCCATCAGTGGTACTAAAAAAAAAAAAAAGTCTATATTTAAAGAAAT
>JBBIGA010013424.1:0-15010 GCA_037576975.1 Alestes dentex | reverse complement strand
TCTCTCTCTCTCTCTCTCTCTCTCTCTCTCTCTCTCTCTCTCTCTCTCTCTCTCTGCATGCATTTGTAAGAGAAGTCCAACTCCAGAGCAGTGCAGGGATCAGCTTTCTTTGGGAAATACTTCTATAATCTAGCACGGATCCAACCACACCTGATCGATTCACACAGCAGGAACCTTTTTCTCGAGAGAAAGCAGGTACTGTCCCAGCGTTTTTCTGTTCGATTTGAAGAATAAATAACCCCCCGCCACCTGCAGCACCGGTACTCTGCTTTGCATTTCTTGTACATAGAACTGTGCTTGGTTTCACTGTTCTTGGTTCACCTCATTTCAGTCAGTGGAGTGAGAACAACATTTGGTTAAAACTTCTCGTCAACAAGCAGGCATGTACTTTTAGATGAAGCACTCTGTAACATCTAAAGAACAGTTGTAGATTAGTGGTGTTTCAGCTAATGTGAGAATTTCCTGGGAACTTCCATGTTATCATGAAACAGCCATGAGTCATTGGAAAGTTTTCATTTACTGTTTTTTGCTTTTCCCTGCATTCTTTAACATAATGGTCCCTAAAATGGGTCCCAGCTTTGACCTATGGTTCTGTGAGAACCTACAATTAGCACAGAACCTTTACATTACTTTACTTTATAAGTTCTGCACTCTTAAATGTAAAGGTCCCTAAAAATGAATCTCAGCTTGGACCTGTGGTTCTGTGAGAACCTTTAATTATCATCAAACCTTTACGTTACATTAAGTTTACACTTGACAGAGCCATCCATTGCGAGAACCTGTTGGTTCTTCTATCAAGCCAAAGAATACTTACTGGCATCGCAATTCACAGCACAGATATATTTATTTTGCTACATTTGGCAAACCGTACAGATCTTGCTTTTGTTTGTAATGCCTGTAATATTTATTTGTTTAGTTGGAATAGATTTTTCTGCTTTTGTTATTACCTTAGTTTAGTGTTTCCACATTTCCCTTTAATTTCATTTAAATTATTTGATAACTTGATTGCACGGTCTGACGGGTCGACTCAGGGGCACATCTCACTACATGTTGTACGTGGATGTGACAAATAAAGAATCTCGAATCTTGAATATTTGAAATGTTGATGTATGCAGTGGTTACAATACAATGATGAGCTGTTATATCATTCATTTTCCTTCACAGACGTGGTGTGACAGTGACAGATAGGATGATGAGTTAAAAAGCTACTGCGTGTCTACTGCCTGCCAAAAATGGGGACAATTATAAGAAGGCACTTGCTTGGGATATCAAGCTTGTTGCTGCTGTTTGTCTTGCCATGTACAAACACACAGTCCTCCTGTCCAGCACTGAAGCCAACATTAAAACTGGAAGGTCCCGGAAATTGGTCTGCCCAGCAGACCCCCTTTGCCGAGGCTTTTATGTCGTCTATCGTCCGTTCCTTCCTGCACTCTGTCCAGCCTAACCCATTCCCTAAAGGTCAGTTCAGTCCCCACATCCACAGAAACACTCTTTGTCCTGTTAAGGCACAGTTGTGATTTGTAAACTTGCCATAAGCACAATACACTTGGCATATTTGTATATATAACAGCCAGTAAGCATGGGGATCATTTTACGGGGAATATGACACTCAGAGGGGTGCCTATATCTGTTGTGAGAACATGGTGTTCGCTTTAAAGTTCTAGTCTCCAACCTTTTCATCTCACGGACAAAGATGAATTCATGCAGGCCAGTAGTCATGAGCAACCAGCAGGCAAACCTATTATGTAAATAATACACAAACATGGGGAAATGCTTGAATAATATTCCCTACTATTACCCTTGTTCTTCTAATAGCAGAAAACCCATTCACATCTATTCAATGTTTAAACCCCTCTTATGCTACTGGTTAATCAGTTGTTTAACACAATTGCTAAGAACTTCTCCAAGGGGAGTCCTGCTGTTGGAGCTGTGTTTAATTATTTATGGCCTGGAAATTGCAGTTTAAACAGTGAGTCAGAGACGATTTGCCTTTTACTCACATACCCTCACACATCGCATGCGTTTTCTCCCAGCTGAAGCTCTCAGCCACGCAGGTGTTGACAAAGCTTTGGTGATGCTATTTAAAGTAGGAGGAGACGAGTTACTGGAATTTCTCCATTTACGACAATGGCTCTGTGCAATAAAGAGTGACCTTCCTCTTTCATTTATTCCATGGAAAAATGATTTATTGAACCCCAAACAATTTGACTCGAAGACAGGAAGAAATTTAACTTGACTGATTCTGTAATGTCCCTTAATAAACCTCAAATCACTGTTTAACTGCAAAATGAACAGAAACTGAGCACTACTTTCTTCATGCTTTCACTCGTAGGAGCCTTTATTTAGATGAGAGGCCTGTTGACTCTGCTGGTCAAATGCGGGTGTGGACACCATAGAAACAAGTCAGCACTGTTTAAGTGGTATAGAAAGGTTTTTTCAGAATCTGTCCTTGTTGCTGAATGGAGCCTGCAACTAAAAGACCTTGTCTTTTCTTTATTTTGTTGTAGAAAGTGGCAGCATTTGTACTGAGAAAATTTGCTTTGTCACTCTTGCCCGAATACAAAATGGTAATAATACCGAATGTGTACAGCAGCACCCCACTCATGACAAACTGCCTCTTGGGTGGAGATGAGGACACATGAAAGACTGACGTAGTTGTGTTGTGCCATACGACAGAGCGTGAACCATGTACAACAACATTAATTGTGTTGCAAGTGGTCATTACTTCCTTTTTGACACAAAGACAAAGTAACCAGTGGTTTTTCACCCTCATGTCCAACACAATGCATTGAATTGTGAGACCTTTACAGGTCACTGCATCTGAAACCACAGAACATCTTGTGCTGAATTCCCATAGAAGCTGCTTTACTTCTGTATAAACATTGTGGACTGTTTGTAGTTACCGTTGTTCACAGGAACAATAGCCATCATTTACTGAACTTGTGTGTCAAATATAATATTAGAGATGGCACAGTACAACTCTTTCTTTTCCATTATCACTACTGAAGCCATATAAAAGTATCATGCTCACACTGCTCCAACAACTTTTTAAAATTCTTTTTTTAATGCCAAACATTTAACAGTCTTTTATAGTACAAAGGTATCTAATCCACCATTTTCTGGTTCCAGCCTAATACCAATTCTGGATGTTTGATCAGTGCCATCTCTACATTTATTATACTTACAGTAATAAAATGTTTTAAAAGAATAAAATAAGCACTTAGGTGAATATATACATATATATCGCGTCAGGGTCATTCTTTTTGGGCAGCTAGTGGCCTGGTGGTTAGGGAGTTGGATGGACAACCAGAGAACATGTGACAGGGTCATGAGTGCTCAATTCCCCCTGATGTATGTGTTGGATTGAAGGCCAGCCCCTCTGGTCCGATCGCCCAGAAGAGCTACTCTAGCAAAGAGCTCCTCTAGTTAATGCTGACTATGATAAAAAAGTGTCAGAACACAGCGCATCACAGCTTGCTGTATATGGGGCTGTAGAACCCAGTCAAAGTACCCATGCTGAGCCCTGTTCACTGCCAATAGCACCTATAAACTAGACCATTAAGTACTGGAAGAAGGTGTCCTGGTCACGTTTTCTATTACGTCACGTCAGGAGCGTGTGCGACTCTTACCTGGAACAGGTGGAGCCAGGATGCACTACGTGGAAAAGACAAGGTAGCCGAGGCAGGGTGTTGCAGTGTTCTGCTTAGAAATCTTTGGTCCTGCCATTCATATGGATGTTACTTTGACATGTACCACTTAAACATTGCTGCATAACAAGTACACCCCATCATGGCATCAGCCATGCGTCACGGCAGCAGTTTGACCAAAACACAGTCCAGTAAATTGTTCAGTATTCATCTGCCAGTAGATATGGCTATGTGTATTCATTTTTCTGTTTGTACTCAGATCTCCTGATTGGCAGCATAGTGAGCTCAAGGTCCATCACTACCGATACACTAAAAGAGGTATGCCAGAAGTGAACAGAAGCCAAAATATAAATAAAATGCACAATGTAATGTCTAAGATTTATATGGTAGATCCTGTACCTTTTTTTTTAATACTTTCATATATCATATTATATCATGTTATATGATGATGTGTGTGCTGTTTGACCATAATAACACTCTGGACTAAAAAAGGCTTTCATCCAAATAACCAAGCACCATAAAACATCCTTATTTGTTGAGTACACTATTGTTGGCTCTGCAATCACAGGTGTGGTTACAAGCTCCTTTCAGCTTTGTCATGCCTCAGTATTTCATTTGACTGTTCTGTTTTGTACTGTGCCTTTTTTTTTTGGTAAAAGGAACAGTTCACTGAAACGTTGGTTTGATTTTATGGGAATTTATTGGTTAAATCTTTTTTTTTTTTGTGGTGAACAACCCTTGTAATATTTGTGTTTTTTAAATGTTCCTACTGGTTTTATCAATTGCAAAAGGTTATTGAATGAAGGTCTCAGTGAAAAATGTACTATTTTAAAAATAGGCGAGATGGTACGCAGTTGCATGCGTCCACTCAGCACCTGCACTGCTTCTGTGTAACAGATCTAGATTGTGAAACATACAGTGATGCATGAAGTTGGGGTGCTGAGAGGGGGCTGTGCTTCATTTATGAGATTACACTGACCCTCTCTGTACAATATGGTTGATTGTTTTGCTGATCTCCTCACACACACCCAAATGTGTTGTTTTCCTCACTCATCTGTGTGTGTCTGTGTGTGTTGAGGTTCTGCGTTATCAGACAGGCTTCCTGGTGTGTGTTGCCATTGGGATCCTCTACATCCTCCTCATGCCTTTAATTGGCCTCTGCTTCGCCTGCTGCCGTTGCTGCGGCAACTGCGGGGGCCGCATGTACCAAAAGCAGACCAGGAGCATCCACTGCAGGCGGAGGGTCTTTTACTGGACAACTTTACTCATCACTCTCATTATACTGTAAGTGCCAGAGGAAGAAATCCTCATTCTTCGCTGTGCTTTGTTATGAGGACACAAAAATTTGCACTATTATTAGAGCAAATGGAGAATTTTATGTAAAAACACATCATCACATGCCTTATCCTTACAGGAATTCTAGACTGTATAACATATTAGTCTTTTGAGTTTTTTCAGTAATGCACTTAATCATGGTCATCATAGGCTGCTGAGATGTAGCCTAAAACCATAGTCAGGTAAAACTGTTGTGACTCAAGTTTAAGGAGCACAGGAAACAATGTAATTAGGAGAAAACAACTTCTTAAGGAGGAGTTATAAATATTCCTTGTTAGGCTGCTTTTTTGGGATGCTTTGGTGTAAAATAATACAGAGAGGTGTGAACGATCTGTAAGGTGTAAGGTGCTGCCAACAAAACCTGATAAAATTAAACTGGTGTGAATGATTAAAGCTGGTGTGAATGGTTAAAGCAAAACTGAGTAAAAAGTGAAACACTCTTCTCACAAATATACTTGGATTTAGTTGAAAGTATCAACATCTGAATATATTCAGAGTACAAATCTGTCAAAATATTACACTTAAGTATCAGTTACTGAGGACATTTCTTACATGTTACTATCCACCTCTGATAGTCAGTCATGTTACCTCTTCCTATTGTTTTATTCATTTTTACCTCAACTGAATGTGTAATAGAATCATATTCTACATGCAGACTTGACCTTACATAGAGTTCAAACAAGTATATTTCCAGTTCATATTTCAACTTCAAATTTAAACTTAAGCGTTCACAAAACCTGGTATTAGAAAGGGGAAAAAGATTATAAAAAGGGGGAAATTGATTTAAATATATCAAGTTCTAGACAGGAACTCTATACTGAGAGTGAAACTCAAAGGTGGGAGCATTATGACGCGGGGCAGCCTTTCTGTAAACAGTACTGGGCTGTTACACGTCACAGAAGGAAACAGACAGAATATGGATGTTTCAACAACACAACGACCCAAAACATACAGCCAAAAAAAACCTCTCAAGACTGGTTTAAAAAAAAAAAAAAGGTGAAGGTGCTTGCATGGAGTGACACGAATCCCACTGAAAATTCATGGATGATTTTAAAATTGTCAGAGCTTCATATCTTGTGGAACTGAAGGAGGTTTACTAAAAAGAATGGGCCAAAATTAAATCACAATGCGGCAAAAAGTGAATTACTTATCACAGACATCTCAAAGCTGTAACTGCCAGTAAAGTACCAATGTTATTAACTTGTGAGGTATGATCTGTTGTTTTTTCCATAGCGGTTTATATATATATTTGACATTTTTTTTTTGTTTATGCTAATGAATACATACTCTTTTGTTTAACATTTGTAAGTACTAAGTCAAATAATACTATGTGTGTAGATATTTGCACTAAGTGTAGTTAAGTGTATTAACTAAAACAAAAGTGTCTGGATACTTGTTTCTGTTCCTTGTATCTCAGTATAATGTCTTTGTAATGAACTTCTAATCCATATCCCTCTTTAGGGCAGGGAATATCTGCATGTTTTTAAGCAATAAGTACACTGCAGACAGTGTGACGAATGGTGTAGGTGAACTCAACAACACCTTCCAAAATCTACAAAGCTACATCACCACCATTCCCAAGGTAAATACACTGATGGAGGAAGGCAAAGTTCTTTAGTTTATCTTGATCGCTTTTGATACCCTTAGATTCAGCGTCAATGGCATTTTGTCCTAACAAGCTCATGCAAAGGGATTTTTGAAACACAGCACCTGACCACATAATGGGGAATTCACACTTGAAAAGTCAACAGTTTGAGGATAAGCCTTGGCAGTCTGGCTAAACATTATGTTTCTGTTCTGTTGTTTAATCTTTCTGCTGAGATGTGTGCTCCGTGTGTGTTTAGTGTAAGTTTGGCTCCGGCATGGCATATGTAATTGTTAACCCTATGTTTATCTTAACAGCAGATCGACCAAGTTGTGAATGAGAGCTCTGTAACTGTGGATGATATCACGTGTCATATAAATGGTAAGCCAGAGTTTCTGCTTGTACATGAGAGTGAACTGTGTTCCTGTAACTAGTTTGGAAGTCATGTGTGCAAAAAAAAAGAAAAAGCATTAAAAACTGACCCGCATTGTTCTGTTTTCATTCTGCAGAAAGTGGCCTTATTCTTGGGAAAGAAATCCAAAATGGTCTCGAAGGCCCAATCAAATCAGCCCTGGACTCTGTTAGAGTGATGGCACAAGGTAGAAAAGAATTTAACAGTCATTTTGAAATAAAAGCATTTTTTACAATTCTTACACAGCTTACCTGTAACAGAGTGTAGAAAATTGTTTAGTTGTGCCAAATGAAGTCATCCTGCATTTTTTTTTAAATATTTTACATTACATTACATTTACATTTTATTTTATATTGCATTTACATTTCATATTATATTGCATTTTTATGTAAACTTAGATTTCTTATGTAAACACAACTGTTGTATGTTAACAAATTTACATGCTGAAGTCTCTCAACTACGCTGTAATTATATTTTAAACCTTGGCCTTGGACAACTTAAGGATTTATATTTCCTGGTTTCTATGAATCATTAACTAAACACATTCAAAAGCAATTTGCTTTCTCATGGCATTGTTTGATTACAGGCTGTATATATGATAATGCTGATGCTGGAGACTGTTAAGAAAGGCTTCCTGTTTCTGTAGGCTTGAACTTTATAAACTCTACTTGACCACTCCATCATATGCACAGCAAGCAGATTTTATTCACCAAAATGTGTTCAGCGAATTCTACAAAAATGAAACAAAGTCCTGCCCTGATTGATTGTAGTTTAACCTGAATGTCCCTGTTTTTGCAGTGGATATCATGAATCATTATAATGAACAACTCCTTCTAAACATAATTAAATAATTTTAAAGTGCTGTGATGATGCAGTCATTTAAACACTCATGGTGGTTTGAATCTGGAGACGGGCAGCAGCAAAATCTCTGCTCCAGTTATGTTGTAGTCAAATGAAAATCATAAATTGTGATTGGTATTCTTTCCACAAACCCTCGCGCAACCGATTAAAAATAAGTGCACAGGAATCCCTTAGTTGTTCCAAGTCCAGTTCAAATTTCATTTAACTAAAAAACTCAGGTACATAAAAGATCTATGAGTTTACATGACTACACACATGTAGAATTTTGACTCTTTCTGAAGTTGGAGACTGTTAAAGACTCTAACAGACTGCATTATTCAGTCTGTTTGGAACCTTTCTGGGGCTTTGGTAGTCTACAATTTCCAGTCTGTTTGTAAACATTCTGATAAGTGTCATTGTTTTTATCATAATGGCTGCATTGTTTAGTCTGTTTGAAAAGATCAGAAACTTTTACAACCTGTTACACTCAGTTTCAATTTGGAAAGAAAAAGAACTTACTACAGGCCATCATAGAGAGAACTTTTATTCCTGCGTCTTTGTCAGAAGTGTGTGTGTCTGTCTGTTTGTGTGTGTGTGTGTGTCTGTCTGTATGCAATACCCATGTTAAGAATGTTCCCTTTTTATGTTGTACTTCACTTCCATTTAATGTTATTAATGTTTTTTTTTAATGCTACAGTGATTAACAGCACCAGTTTGTTGCTGCTGGAGCTGAATCGCACTCAATCACGGCTACAGACAGAGCTGGGTGTGCTGCAAGCTAATCTGACCTCAGTGAGAGATCGCATAAACAGCACCCTGAGCAACCCAAATTGTTTGAGCTGTGACTTGTTTCAGCCGAAACTGGACAGCCTGTCCCTGGACACAAACTTCAGTGTAAGTGTAATCTGACTTGTCGTGTGGAACAAATAGGAGATGCCTGACTAGGGAATTGAGTAGTGAGTGTTAAGTGGTCCGTGTGGCCTCTCGAGGCTCTTTATTCCCTTTTTTTTTCCTGTTTGTCAATCCTGCACAGGACAATTAGCAGACTTAACAGTATTAGCAGTTACGAGCAAACAAGTGGATGTAAAAGAGTATAAACGGGGTGAGTTTTCAAAATGCCATTCAAACCCTTTTTGAGTTTGAAAAGGCATTTGTTCCCCATCATTTTTAGAGTTCCTTCCTGTTTAAATGTTGTCGCGGTTCGCCCTCACCTCCTCTTCCATCTCCCATTTCCATTCATGAAGTGTGAAATGAGCCAGAGAGACTAACATAAGCTGTTGATTTCATGCTTTTCACTTTCTCCCCAGAAGAAACTGCATCAAGCCTGTTAATGACTGTGACCTTTCATAACCGTTCCTGTTTTTTTTTTTTTTTTTCCACTTGTCACAAGTATCATGCCACAAGGTGTGCATAGAATACTGTTGTGGCAGGTTTTATGTGTGAAAACACTGCTCTATAGAAAGGTAGCGGCCTGTCACAAAGTCTGCAGTTGCGGTATATTCCTTTTCCTCAGTGCACACCAAAGCCACACAGAGAGTTGGGCAGAACGCTGTGAAAAAGTAGAGACTATTAAATACTGAATGCACTCTCCTAAACGTATACAGCAAAGTTCTGTTACTGTATATTAAAATGTAACATATTCAGAATTAATTTGCAATCCATTCTGAACAATCTTAATGAGGAACTCAGTACCTGCTTCAGTCCACTGTGTCTTGTCACATGAGCACGGCTGCCGTCTGTTTTGTGAGATCAACAAAAGTAAAAGTGAAAAAAGTGAAAGTGAGCCATTTGTCAAGCATCAGCTTGTGAAATTTGTCCTCTGCATTTAACCCATTCACCAAATGAAGCAGGGGAGCAGTATGTGGGGACAGTACCTCACTCAAGGGTACAAGAGGGGTGCCATTGGCAGTCCTGGGATTCAAACCCACACCCTTCCGACTGCAGGGGCAACTCCCTAACCACTAGTCCACCAGCTGCCCAGTAGCACAGTTTTTGGTAAATGCAGCAATGGACCTTCATAAAAAGGGTGTCACAAGCCCCCTAAACTGTAATGAGTATAGGTTTATTGGTATATTATAGACCTGCATCACAGACACCACTTTCATTTTTTTTTCTTCAGTTTTTAAATACCTAGCCACTTTTGTTGTACTCATAATACCAGAAGTTCAGAAATTCAGAATTTTAAGGACATATTTGTAACATGATGTCACAAATCCCATTCCAGTCCCGTTTATCATTCTATTACATAACCAGTACTGACCACACTGTTCAGTTTGATCACCACTGTAAAGAGCCTAGTAACACAGAAAAGTTAAAAGCTTCATAATATTATCAGTCTATTAATGCTGATAAGAAATGTCAATAAGTGTAAAGAAGCCATCAGTTGACAATCTAACAGGTTTCCTTACTTGTTTTCCTTTTAAACATATATACTTCTATGAGGAAAGTATTCTATAAGTATTCTCCTGAAACTTTAAAGAGTAAATGTATCATGAATACTGCGTTTTTAAAATTGAAACTGAATTGGACTGAATACAGATCCTTAGTTTTGCTATTCTGAATATGTTTCCCATTAAATCCCAGCCCTGGAGGCATATTTCTGAGTATTCTTGGTATGTCAAAAGCCTTCCCTGAGTTTGGGAGGATGTCACTAAGGCACTGATGTATGCACTGTTCAGGAAAGAGTGCTGAGTGTGTTTATGCGCACTGCTTTGATCATTTGAGAGATGGGGCACACATAGACACTTACTGGAAAGTCTGTGAACACTCACTCGAGTACAGCTCTGGAACAGGCCGATTCACTTTGCAT
Source organism: Alestes dentex (assembly GCA_037576975.1). NCBI lineage: Eukaryota > Metazoa > Chordata > Actinopteri > Characiformes > Alestidae > Alestes > Alestes dentex. Next base: position 4,382 of record JBBIGA010013424.1, on the reverse strand, counting down.
TGGTTCCCTGCCGCGCTGTGCTGTTTACAGCACACGACTTTGAAATTTGAAACTGAACTCCCGCAGAGAGTCAAAATGTGGGATTAAATTGGGTACAATTTAGTTCTAGTAGAACACGCTCCCCATCCCTACATTCTCTAGGGGTCGTTGCTGCCCCAGGTTCTGCCCTAGACACTGAACACATAACTAGAAAAGATTAATTTTTGTGTCTGACTATTTTACATTGGAGCATTAAACAAAATATGACTTGAAATCTTTGTTTTACAGGGTGCTAGGATACTGGCGCAAGAAACCAAACTGCAGTGCATTTCACATGAAATAATAAGACTATAGTGATAGGAAAGAAAGATATTCTTGATTTCTATAATGTATGTAGTCTGTCATTCTGCAGTTATGCTATTGGACAGCAGTTTCGTTTAGGAATTTTTACCACCATCACTTTGTAATACACTGCCTCAGGTCGTGTAGATTGTTGCCTTAGCTTGCCTGATCATAGTTGCTCAATATGTGCACAGTGGGTGTAACAAAATGGTAGATTAGTTAAAAGCACTTCCATGAAATGCGGATCTAAAATCCAGAAAGACTGTTGCTCCCATCAAAGCCAAGCACAAAAAGCGAAAACATATTGCACACAATGGGTTGCATTTTGTATGGCAGGTGTTTTTGAACTCCTTTCCCTTATCTGCCAGACACTGGCGTCATGAATAGCAGTTAGTTAAATGTTTTGTCACGGTGAATAAATGTAGGATATGGCCTCTCAAGGGCACACACCCTTCTGAATAAAAGCGGAGTAATTACTGCCCTCTGGTGTCGGATCTCACCAAATTCTTTACAATGGTATTTTGAAGTTTGGACCTTATGAGATGACAGAGGAAGATCATTATAGCAGCACATTGCCACTACATGTTCAGTAATTGTTCTGTTTCTCATCACAGTTCCCGGACCTCAGTGAGCTCAAGTCAGCCGTGGACAAGGCTGAGAAGGCTGATCTGAATGCACAGACAAAGAAAGTGAGATTTTAAAGATACACTTCATGCTGATGTTGCTGGAAATGAATCCAGATGTTAATAGCGGGTTATATGGCAAAAATATGACTTCTTGCTGCTGTATACAAAACAAAATCTCCAAATTTACTGTTTAGAATAGAATAGAAATGCTCCAAAAATGCACTTTCCAATGACTTACAGTAGACATAAAGAAAATTTTTTGCATTTTTTTTGTATAGTTACAGGTTTGGAGATGCTTGTTTTTCTTTAGACAGTGATGATACCTGTCAGGATAATTATTTTTGCTGAGGTTGGCAGAGCTGTCAGAGTGGACAGAAAAAGCACATATAGAGGAATGGTTCCACTTAAAAAAAAAAAAAAAAAAGCTGTATTTTTAGGTTGGGCAAATGTACTGGAGGAAAAGTCTAGATTAATAAAAATAAATCATTAATTAAGCTAATGGTATAAGGGTTAATGATATATTACAAGATAATGTTAGAGTGAGCAGACCTTGATTCAGCAACTAGTTTTTAAGCAGTTATATTCTATGCAGATAAAACAGTTACAGATCATTCTAGCTCTGACTAGCTGAGCTGTGTTCGAAGCAGTGCGATACATGCACTGTTCATGATATATTCTTTGATATAGAAAAGCTTATAATGACACAGTTTATCACAAATACAAGACCACAGTATCATTTCCCTCCATCTAAAGTTGCTGCATAGATTCATGCCCATCAAAACTTACTTGTATGGTTTTGTTACTTCGCAACTTCAGTGCTTTTTCATCCTAAGTGAACACTGACATTTGTACTGCTTGTGAATGTGAAGTAGTTCAGACACTGTCTTACGCTGGCCACTGTTTCACAGGGGACCGACGCCTTTGACAGCATACCCCAGAGAGTGTCAAATGAAACCAGAGACAGACTGCAGGGTAAGTGTAGGCTTTGGAGGAATCCAGGAGTCTATTGTCTGGCATTTTCTAGCAATAATGGCTTCAGCCTGACTGTCTGATATGCCTGCTCTGTTCTGAATTCAAAGCTTTGTGCTTTTAATTCCATGAGGAGTGTGTATGACTTGCCTGCTCTGTTCTGTGTACAAAGCTTTGTGCTTCTAATTTCATGAGAAGTGCGTATGGCTTGCCTTTACAGTTCTGCCTTGAAAAGGAACAAGAGAACTTACTCACTTATAAAAGAAGCTTTATTCTCAAACATGTGTGCAAACATTAATTTCAAAAGCATTTAACTCTTAGCCTCATTCTTCTGCACTGTTCTTCAGCACTCGTGTCCCTTTATGTACTCTGTATTCTTTGATGGCTCTCATAGATGTTCAAAGGCTGCTGCAAGACATAAAGAGCCAAATCTCACAAGCAGCCCACAGACTTCCAGTGGACACACTGGACAGCATTTCCAACAGCCTGAGTGAAGTGCAAGGCTACACCAACAAGTACACACCTATGGCAAATCAAGCAAAGCAAATCTGGTAAAGCTTCTAGTTTTTACAGTTTAATGCACAGACACACAGAGACACAGAGAAAAGAACAATATAAAATCTGAAGAATACATAAATCCAAAAAAAGACTTTGCAGTAAATACTCTATACGAAATACACTATGCTATATACACAAATGCTGGGGTATTAATACAATAGGTAAGTAACTTACAGTTAAATGAATTACTAGTAACATAAATAGTGGAGTATGATCTTGCATGTATGTTATGTTAATGGTGATGATTTAGCATCCGATAAGAAAACTGCACGCCCCATCATGGTAGACTACTGCACATGATAAGAAAATAATTTTGCACATGATAATGATTTAAACCCAGTAAGAAATTGCATCAGGTAATTGCACAGAGTATGCTCAGTAAGCATTATAATCTATCAAAACAACAGTGGTATTAAATCATGTGTGTGTGTGTGTGTGTGTGTGTGTGTGTAGGTTGACAGTTGCTGGGATCCTGTGCTGTCTGATTCTGCTGATAGTGGTGTGTAATATGCTGGGTCTGCTGCTTGGTCCAGCTGGGCTGGATCCCAAGAGTGATCCCTCTTATCGCTCCAGCACTGCTAGCTGCGGAGGACTCTTCCTCATGGCGTGAGTACAAACCCCAGAGATTACTTAGCGTTTTATTGACCTTACTATCTGATCCATAATGAAATTAGAGCATAAGAAGGCCTGCTTATCATCACTCTTTAAAGACTTTCTGTTCTGAATATATTTTGACATCATAAACATCCTCTAGGTACTGCTTTATCACAAATGGACCAGTAGAAATGGTCAGAAATGATTTAGCTCAAAATTTCATCATGTTTCATTAATTCGTGCATTACAGTAGTGAATGTTTTTTTCCAATTGATAAAAGGCTATTATTTTGACCTTATGAGGTTTACTAAAGAGAGCAATGAGTTTTGTGGCTGTGTTTTCTGTTTAAATTCAATGTAATCCAAATGTATTATTTTTTTAATGATTTAAAATGAATTTTTATTCAAATATTCGGATGAAATGAAACAAAATTTATTTTGTAAAAACAATTTGCTTTGTAACTCCCAGCTGGATACTAAATGTTCTTCTCACTGATTTCAGAGGCGTGGGCTTCAGCTTCTTATTCTCCTGGATCTTCATGATAATAGTGCTGGTACTCTTCGTATTGGGGGGTAACACTTACACCCTCGTCTGTGAACCATGGCAGAGCCGGGAACTCTTTCAGGTTTGACATGTTGGCAGAGAGGGGCAAGAAATTTCCCTACACCAGACATAAATTTCTGTTACACAAATGCATTCATTTCTAGGCTCAGCTCCAGCGCATGACTGAAGAAATATCTTAGAAAATACAAAGTACAGTTTTTTTTTTGTTGTTTTTTTTTTACAAAATATAACTGTGTTTGTGTGTGTGTCTGTGTGTTTTAACCACAGATCATTGACAGTCCAGGTATAATGCTGGGATCACAGCTGTCACAAAGTCTAGGACTAAACACTACCCTGACAGTCGCTGGGGTGTACAGGTGAGTCGCAGAACAACCATGCTTTGTCTAGTTGGTAGAGCAGTACCTAGAGGATGTTTACACAATATCAACAAAATGACTAATATTCTAACCATATATAACTAAGGGAAACTTGAAAATTGTGCTTCTTGTTGATTTGGTCCTAAAAGTCCTATTGGACAAAGCAAATCCAACCTTTTATGCAAAACAGCTGACCTTGAGGGGAGAGTCCTCAGAGTCCTCAGGCTTAGGACTACTGGGAACCATGTGACCATGAAATCAGAGAGCTGCATCTTTAGGAAGTTCTTAAATAGTGACAACAGAGATTCTTAAACAGATATCGAGATGTCGCTGTCATACTTGAAGATTTGGGACATTTCCGTCACCATCACAGCAATTTTTATATATATATATA